>APFE031696698.1:0-11631 GCA_000404065.3 Pinus taeda
TTATGATACATATGTTGTACTTGATGGCAACCCACTCATCTCAGATGATAAATTATAGTGCAGAAAAGTTCACGGAATTTTATGCAAAGAAACGTTTATTTCATGTGGAGAAAAGTTCACAGAATTTTATGCAAATAAAATTTTATAAAAGTTTATTTCATGTGGAGAAAAGTTCACATAATTTTATGCAGAGAAAGGTTTATTTCATGTGGAGAAAAATGCACACACTTCAAGGCAGTAAAGCGCGCACACGTGGGGTTCCTTATGTTTAACCCTTGGTATTTAGCCAATGGTATTGTGTTATTATGGTTTTGGCCCGTGGTATTGGTCCATGATTTGAGGAAGAGCTTGCCTATATAAAGCAAAGGAGATCATTTGGCTTGTGTATGCTTTTGGGTTGAATATCTTAAGATCTGAAATATTGGGTTATTGTTTCAAAAGTTCGATCTATATGAAAGTGAAGTGGAAAGCGAATCTGTGAAGGGTGATCTCTCGAGCGCTGCAGCTGCGGAAGTGCGGAGGCGCCATAGAAGGCGCAGTGAGAAGGCGCCACAGAAGGTGCAGTGCGGAGACGCCATAGAGGCGCCACAGAAGGCGCAGTGCAGAGACGCCACAGAGGCGCCACAGAAGGCGCAGTGCGGAGACGCCATAGAGGCACCATAGAAGGCGCAGTGCGGAGGCGCCACAGAAGGTGCAGTGTGAAGGTGCCACAGAAGGCGCAGTGCGGAGACGCCATAGAGGCGCCACAGAAGGCGCAGTGCGGAGATGCCACAGAGGCGCCACAGAAGGCGCAGTGCGGAGGCGCCACAGAGGTGCCACAGAAGGCGCAGTGCGGAGGCGCCACAGAAGGCGCATTGCGAAGGCGCCATAGAAGGCACAGTGCGGAGATGCCACAGAAGGTGCAGTGCGGAGACGCCACAGAGGCACCATAGAAGGCGCAGTGTGGAGGTGCCATAGGAGACGCCACCGAAGGCGCAGTGCATAGTGACGCAGGCCAGAGAAAAGGAAATTGCGTATCTGTCTTAAGATCTTTTGTTGACTGATTTTTTTGTTGATAAGGTGTTCTGGGTTTAGTTTACTGTTATTGTGGATCTGGTTATTTGGGTGACTTACTGGTACTTGATGATCATTTGATGTTTATGGATCCAATTTGAAAATTTATGAAAAGTGGTCCTTGAAAGAAAAGAAGTAGGGGTTTGTAGCTCCCTTCCAGGAGAGACTAGAAAACGAGAGAGAGTTGTAGCCCTCTGCAGGTTGCAGCCTGCGTACTGGTAAAGGACTACACCAGTACAAGACCATTGTAAAAGGAGTTTCTAATTTGAAAGAGATAGAGACATATTGCAGCAGGTGGTTTTCACCCACATTGGGTTTCCACCTTATATCTGGTGTTCTTTGATGTGACTGTCTATTTTTCTTGCTCATTATTTTATGGTACTGATATGCAAAAATAATTCAAAGTGTAAATAAGGAAGATTTGTTAAAAGAACTAGATAATACTGATTCACCCCCCCTCTCAGTATTATTTTTCAACAAAATAGACAACAAAACAACAAAAAATTAATGGAGACTCACAACCAACAAAAGGAACAAGAGAATTATTGTATATTAGATCTGCTGCAGAGAAATACAAGAGTAAGTTGTCTATTTATAATGAACTAGGAGGAGCCCATGATTAAGAAGGGTAGCAGGCTGGTATATCAAGTGAGAAATTAATAACTTACGTACATGAGCTTACCGCTGTGTATGTACAATGATACCCTCCCTTAAGTGAAACTCATGGAACTATAAAACGGAGGATAAACATTAAAAATAGGTCTTAGCTAAAAGGCCATAATACATACCCGTGTACAAAATGCTTGGTGTTACCACCCAAAATGCAGGGGCACCTTGGAAGCATTCTTTTCATCATCGATTATAGTATGATAAGGTTTTTGGGGGTATATTCCCTTGGATGTGGACTTTGAGAGCATGATTTGAGCATCCTCTCATTTATCACCTTTCCTTTCATATGCTTGGATGATGCTCATGTCTTTTTAAGGCATATTGGATGGTCAAGTTCACACATTGGGAAGCATGGTTACAAATTTGGCAGAGATTCAATTACAGAGCCCTTGTCTACATATCTTTATGCACAATTATCCATTAGGGGTGCATCTCACATATCTTGAGACAAATTTTCATATTTGGAGGCATTTTGGATCCTTCCTTAGCACAATTCCACCATTAGAACATAAACAAGCAAGTGTGCGCAACATTTTCTAGTATTTTAAGTATCTTCAAAGTTCAAGAACTTTAAGATTTTTTGACACTTGGAAAACCTGTTGGCCTGAATAAAGAAGAAAATATGCATCAATTCAAACAAAAATTTTGAATGGGCAACCAAAATTGTGCTTAATCCTGTAGATGCTGAAAAGAGCATACATAGGAATTCGTAGAATCTTACAAGCATTTCAACTAAATAAACTCCCGTTATTATATGAACACCTATAATTAAAAGGTCCCCATTAATTGTTCTTGTTTTTCTTTAAAATGGAGATTATAAATAACCAACGATCTCTCTGAATAAAATTTCTTACAGAATCAATGATATTAAGCTCAGAGTAACTCGAAAGAATATCCTTAAAATGATCCAAATGGGTGATGACTTTAGTGTAACTGTTATTGAGCACAAGGGCATGTAGTCAAGGTGTAGAAGCGAGGGAAACATTAAAAAATTTCCCACATTGCTCCTACTGTGGGAGGTAATGTTGTTGTTTAGAATCGAGGCTTTCTGCAAAGAATCGCCTACACGTAGCAAACTTTCACTTATTTCACTCATTAAATCCTCAAAATTCTGTATATTTTTATGTCCCACAGGATAATCACCATGAACATTTGCTACAACAACTGGATGAAGGAGGAGGAGGAGGTAAAAATCGAGCAAAAAATGCCAAAACACCACAAAACTGAACCTGCAAGAACCACTCAACGAATTGATCATCTGGGCCCCTTGGTGGAGAATTGATCCCCTCACATTGAAGTGATGATAAACCAACAATGATATCACACACCCAAACAACAATACTCCTTTATTGGAATTGGAATTAGGAGTTTGAAACATTTATGAGGAAGTGATTACCTTAGAATTTCAGAGGATCTAGACCTCTTGTTACACAAAAATATCGTCACCATGATTATTTGCAGTCAGTATGGGTCTATCATCACTTATATTGTCCTCCTAAGCAAGTCTCACACCTCAACTCTTCATGTCAAGCTTTGAAATGAGAGAAAGACTTTAAAAATCAATAAAGCTCTGGTTCCGCACTTTCTCTCACTTTTTCCTGCGGGCCCGCACCCTTTGTTCATATTACTTGCGTACTTGCACACTTTGTCTATAAAGGGGAGGGTGCGTACCCCTATGAAAGTCAAAAAGGCGTAAGTTTACTTTAAAAAACTCACTTTGGGTTAATTATAGATGATTCTAGACGGAATTTTGACGTGGATTGTTCGCTCCAAGGTGGTTCATGCATCCCAAAAGAGAAGGAGCTAATCCCTTGATAGGAGGAGCTATCCCTTTGAAGGAGGGCTTTATCCCTTTGAAGAAGGACCTAGTAACTTCCCTCCATTGCACTATAAATTAAGGCATTGGGTTAGTTTCTCAAGAGGTTAGAAGTTGAACATTTTTGAGGGTAAATGCTGGTGGAATTGAGACTTTCTAGTTAAGCTTGAGAGGAGAGATCACATACCTTTTGGCTTCATTGGGAAGTGAGTGAAACTTGTCAAAGTAGAGGAGACTTCTTGTTGGACCTTGGGAGGAGCTTGTACAGCATCAAGGCACAGGTTGTAAAGTTCTTCTTTCATTTGAATTAATACAATCAGATTCATTTTTCTCAACGAATTGTCTTATGTGGTTTGTTTCATAATCTCCTTGATCATTATGATGAATATGATTTATGATATTGGATTTTCGGGTGCTATTTAATTTTTTTGCATGTTTGTGTTTGCAGAATTGTTTGCTACAAGGGAGCTCATTTGGAACAAAGGAGCAAGGCTTCCACAAACTTGCATTGGACCCAAGGTAGGCCTAAACCACTTGTTTGCCTTTATTCATGCATATTTAGAGAAAGATAGTTTTTGATTGGCTTGCTTGTCACTAGATATCGTTAGATACTAGGGAGGTCGATCTTGTCCGCAACCTTGACTCATTCCGTGTGACAAAATGGCGACTCCACTGGGGACTTGATTGTTTTCCTTGTTTTTACCTTGACCTGAGAAACTTGTGTTTTTGTTTCTGTTTTTGGCTTGTTGTGTGTGGAATTGGGTGGATTTAGTAGTTTTAGAGTTATTTTTTCTTTTCATTGCTTTAGGAGAAGTCCACACCCTCTGCTTGAAACACAGTGCGTACTTATACGCATGTCGGCTTTTCACACAGAGCGTGCACGCACCTGTGTGAACTGTGGGCCTGCGGACCCTGCTAAAATTTTTGAAAAACTTGAATTTTTCTCTTTCAGTTAGTTTAGTCTCTATGTAGATGTTGTTATCCTCTGCCCAGACCTGCATATGACTTGTTGAGAACTTTCCTTAGGTTAATTCCATTGGTGTTAGGGTTTTAGGTGAAATTCCTAAAAGTTTTGATCGCTGGTTTTGATTTTCATTTTGGTCGTGTAGTAGCTCAAAGCTTAGAAGAGGTAGAAGCCTCAGATCACCTTGGTTTTCACTAATCTTCTTATGAGTCTGACTATTTGCAAAATCTACCTTTGTTGAGGAATCCATCTTGTGTTTTCTCTTTGCAAAACTTCGAAAAGCTTGTGTTAAAAGTTTGGATTTCATTTTTACAAAAGAAAACAAAAATTGGTTGTTTTTTGATTGATTTGTGATTCTGGACAAATTGGTCCTTGGTTTGGTTATAGCCAAGTAAAACATCCTTAAAAAACATCTTGTGAGATTTTACTTCAAATAGGTTTTTATAATTTGTAGGTCTCAAGATTTGTTTTATTCAATAGTTTTAAATGTTGTATAAAGAATAAAAATCTCTTTTTGAAAAATATTTGTTTATGTAGCATTTGAACGTTTGAAGGAAAAGGGAAATTTTTGTGGATATAACTAGTTGTCTCGTTTTGAGTGAAATGGAACAAAAAATCTTGTTTTAATTTGTTTGTTAAGAAAGATTTGTGTTTACAAGCATTTGCATTCTCCAGCTCTTTCCTAGCTAGCAGTTCATTGAAGAAAAAGATTGCTTAATCATCTTAAGTGCATTTTTTGTAGTGATTTTGAGTCGAGTCTTCACACCACGAGTTTCATCTCCATCACCTCTTGACTTAATCAAAAACAAATAAAAATAACGCTTAAAGTAAAATCAATCTAGCAAACTTTTTATTTCTAGAGCTCTAATACACCAACATAGCTTAGGCTAGTGTCTTGGAGTAGGGAGTAATTAACTCTCCAAGATAGCAAAACAAACAAGTAGCTGTATCTTGCGGTAGGAGTGAAATCCAATTGTTGCATCTATGCTCTGGGAAAGCTCCTCTTAAAGGAGAAGCACGAGATCGTGTCCGAACCAGTGTGGGAATGAATCCTTCTTCATTGGGAACGACCCCAGATATTCACTATTACAAATGGTAAACCTCGGATTAACCATTTTTGAGGAGCCTGGGGTCACTTGTTGGTAAACCTTGGATTATTTCAAGGAGCCTTCAAGGGGATTGAGCTTGCTACTCTGCCCTTGCGTGCGTATCGGATCGTAGACTGTTCCCCCAGGTATATTTGTTTCTGTTGGTAACCATAGTGACCATATTCTATAGGATTCTTCCTAAGGTGACGGTGGCGGGAAGATCCCACTGTACCTGGAGCAGACGTCGGCTAGACTCACTTGGATTTTCTGGGGGTTCTCTTCACTCGAGACGGTTTAGTGGAGAAACTTGTGCCAGTATATTCATTAAGCAAGTTGCCGGGGTAACTGTTCCAACCCCTATTTCTATATTGAACTCTGCGACGTTGGATTTCATCACCAACTAGTGTTTTTAGTATTGAAAGTTACTGTTTGAGTGTGGTTTGATCTCCAAGATTATTTAGGCTTGTGATTCAATTTGTTTGGTTCTTTAGAGGCTTTAGGTGGTTTTCATTGAGATTTTACTTTGTTTTGGTGTGAAGAAGTTAAAAGTTTTTAACCGTCGCTGAATTACCGAGGAAGTCCCATACACTTCGGGGCCAACCTCCTGAGTTTTCACTGAGCCAGCCTGAAGGGCTATGGGCCCTGGAAACTCCTAGCGACAGTAAAGTGGGGTCACCTGAAAAAGGAGAGTCACTTGAAAAAGGAGAGTCTTCTTTGGTGGTTTATCCTGATTTTTCGGCTTTAATAGCAGATTATAGTTAAGAGCCTGTGTCAGTTTCCGAAGTTACTGGTAGTGTTTCATCTACTAGTGATAGAGGTGAAGAACCTGAGATATCTGAACCCGAATCTAACATTGTTGCTACTTCAACATCAGGTTTTGCCTCTCCAGCTTCTAGTGGTCCTAGTTCACCTAGGGTAGAATGAATAATTACCCAAAATCTTCCTTCTAGACTGATAGCCATTGAAGAGCTTGCTATTCCAGAAAGGGAAGAAGGCATCCCTTTCCCTGAAGATAGACCTGTTATAGATCTTAGGGAGTGTGAATCAATTTTTTACAGTCCGCCTAGGAGCAGTGCTTGGTATCTTTCATTGACCTATTTTTTAGAAAACCCGAGACTAAGTTTTTCACCACCTCGTATTTCTTATCACCCAAAACCTAGAGGTTTTTATCCTCCGTTAAATATGTCAAGACAGTCGTCCATGTCGTCTCAATCTCCAGACCCCTTTTTGTACGGCGGTCCTTCTGTTCCTGCTGGGTATCAGTCAATCTTTGGTACTTTTTCGCGAGCATCTCCTCAACCTAGCAGACAAGGGTTATTAACTGGAAATAATGGTACTAAGCCATTGAGTCTAGAAGATATTCTCATGATGTCAGGTGCTATTCCTAATCCTCAATCTCAAGGTGGCCAGTCACCACCTAGGGGGCAGCCTCAAAATCCTCAAGTAACGCCTGGGGGGCAACCTCAAGGTACTCAAATTCCGCCTAGGGGGCAACCTCAAGGACGGTACATACCTACGGGACAGTACTTTCCTCAAGGCCAACCCCAGTGTCAATATGTACCTCAAGGTCAACCCCAGTATCAGTATGTACCTCAAGGTCAACCCCAGTATCAATATGTACCTCAAGGTCAACCCCAATATCAGTACGTGCCTCAGGGATATCAACCCCAAGGTCAGTACCCGACCCAAGGTTACCAACCACCTTCTGGTCAATCATACGTTCAAGGACCTGGAAATGCACCGTTGAATTATCAACCCTATCCTCAACTTGGTTATGGTCCTCAATATTCTCAACCTGTTATGGGTTCGTACCCCGGAATAGCATGGGATCCATCTCAATCCCAACAGGTCTTGCAACCGAATGTGCAATTGTTACCTCAGACTGGACAACCCGTGGTTTCTGGTTCACCCCAGCAACCTGTCCAGCCTACTATTCAAACTTCTGCACCTTCTGCAGTTTCTCAACCTGGGCCTAGTTCCCCTCGAACTCCACCTCAAACGGCTGCTACAACTGTTGCAACATCTGTTTCATCTACCCCGCCTATTTCTGGATCATCGATAGCCCCGGTTTCTACTGTTCCTGTATCAACTCCTTAGACATCTTTACCTCCGTCTGGATCCACAGTCCAAACTTCGGTTCAGATGCCTGTAGGAAGTATGGTTGTCACAAGTCAACCTCAATTTATTCAACAACCGTACCAAGGGCAGTACCAATACAGTCCTGCTGTGCAGCAACCAGCCTATCAGTATCAACCGTACCCTGGGTATACATATCAACAACCTCAACAACCCCAGTATGGTCCAGTTAATCCTGGTTTTCCAGGAGGATACAATATCCCAAATGCAAATCCAATTCCTAGTTATCTTGGATATCCTCCTCCTGGGGCTAGACTGACGATCCCAAGTTTTAGGGACCCTAATCGTCAATTACCGTTGATCGTAACTTTGGATTTGGCTGATTTGCCGCGCCTTACGAACGATCCAATTAACTATATTCCGTATTGGCCGCCAATGCCGAATAAGTTGCCTAGTGATATTCCTAAGTTTGAAGGTAAGCGAGGAGAGGACCCGTCAAACCATGTGATGAATTATCACCTCTGGTGTGCATCTAATTCCATTTTAGATGATTCGATCCGTTTAAGACTTTTCCAACGCACTCTAATTGGTCTTGCGGCCAAGTGGTACATTGAGCTACCGCGAGCCACTTTTTATGATTTTAGTCAGTTAGCTACTTCGTTTTTAACTCATTTTCAGTTGCCAGTCAAATATGACAATGGCACAGAATTATTAACTTCGTTAAAGCAATCGACGTCCACTTACATTTCAGATCACATTCATGAATGGAGACGTCGACGACATTTAGTGAAAGTTTTTATTCCGGATCAGATCTTAGCTGAATGGTTTGTAAAATCTTTACTGCCCAAGATCACTGAGGATGTGGCTAAGGCTGGAGTCGTTACTGAGGAGCAAGTAATTGCTCAAGCGCAGTACCTTGACTTAGTTTATACTCAGTTGGGTACATTACACGAGAAAATCCCCGATTTTCCCAAGCAAAATCAAATCACTGCAGCTCCTTCAGGGTCTCATGCCGCTGACAGTATGATTGGTACAGTTAATACCAAAAGTAAGAAGAATTCTTCTAAGAATTCTTCTCCTATCATAACCTTACCAGATTCCCCAACAGGAGAATCTTCCACGGAACTTTCCGCCGATATCCATGTTGTAGAGTCATCTATAGCTAAACCAAAATCCAGTGGGAAGAAGAAAGGGAAGAAGAAAAATAAAACAGATAAAAATTCGAAAGAGAAACCAGAAAAAGCAGAATCAAATGATGAGAAACGCAAACCTCATTATCCGTGTCTCATTTGTGACGAAGAGCATTTCACGAGAGACTGTCCTCATCGTGCGGAGGTTGCAAAAATTGTCAAAGGTTCCCAAACTCCTGTTGTTTTGAAGGGTCCTTTTCCAACTCAAGACAGTACGATGGTAGGTTCATCCTCAAATGCCAATGAAGAACCCATACTGATGATGTCCCATGTAAGGATTGCAACTCGATCGCAAGATTATGGAAGTAAAAGTCCCGTTGATGGTAAAGAAGCAGAATCTTCACGTTCTACCCCATCAACCTCAGGTCCCGGTTCCGATCCACTACAGATCGAGAAACCTAATCCAGACTTAGTAATCAAACCGCCCGCCAAGGGTATACTTTGAAAGTCGGCTTTCAATCCACATGTGAGAGTGGCTCAGAACTATAACATCGTTGAAGATTTAGCTGTTTCACCTTCAGCGATGTCGGCTTTGGAAGTGCTGCAATCAGGTCTAGCATAGTGTAAATTACTTTTGTCGGCTATCGGAGTTGTTGACATTCAGGACTCGAACCTTATAATTTTCGATCTAGAAAATAGTACACCACGCTTACCTCATCAAATGGCTGTCCAGATTCCAGTGATAGTAAAAAATAGACCTGTTCATAGGACTGCGATTGATGAGGGAGCTTCGACGTGTATTATGTCGATACAATGTTGGAGATTGCTTGGTTCTCCTTCATTAAATCAATCCCTGACGATTTTAAAGGCCTTTGATGGCCGTGGGTTTCATCCTTTTGGTATTTTACAGGATTTGCATATAGGGGTTGAAGGTAAAACCATTAATCTAGATGTGGAGGTGGTTGATGCCCCTTTGTATTACAACCTTCTCTTGGGTCATAGTTGGTCTTACGCTATGACAGCTGTCGTTTCATCGGTCTTCTGGCTCATAAAGTTCCCTCATAATGGAAAGATCGTAACTTTAGATCAGCTATCATACTTTTCATCCAACCGCGCCTCTGCTGAAAGCATTCAGCATGTTGGTAAAACGACTATCCCGTATAAGGATGTTGGGGTGGGACTAGTTAAATATTTCGGTTTGCTAGGAACTTTTCCTTTTCCACCTATCAACGCATCATCTTCTACTACAACCATTCATATGATTTCATCAGACACCATTGTTTATGATGATCCTTGGATCATACCTTCCGAATCTGAGATAGACTCATTTGGTGATCTTATGCCTTTGAGTCCATATGAAATTGCGTATCAGGCTGTGCAGTCATTCTCCGACGTTTCTTCAACCAAATTTGACTTAATGAATGTAGTCCATGAGGAGTCACTTTCAACGTCAAACTCGGATTTAATAACGTTTTCTGAACTTGCTCACATAGATGAACAAATTCGTGAAATCCTATGTGTTGATGACTTACCATGGGAAGATCTCCATCATAGATCTTCGTTTTTACCCGAGAGTGATCATTTTGAAAATGATTTTTCCTTGATATTTCAATTGAATATGTTAAGGAAGCTCAGAATCCAATGAAACATCCTGATTCAGAGTTAAACTTCGGGAATATTTCTCGAACTATTCCTCTTGACATTTCGGTTAAGCCTGGAATTATTGAAAACATTCATGTAGGTGCCTCTTGTACGGAAAATGAAATTCAAACATATAAGGCCGTATTTCAAGAATTCCGCAACGTGTTTGCCTGATCATATGAGGAAATGCTAGGAATTGATCCCGCAATTGTTGTTCATGAAATCAAAACTTACCCGGATGCTAAACCCGTCCAGCAACGTTTGCGTCAGATCCACCCAAGAAAAGCTACTGCAATTAAAGCGGAAGTTGAAAAATTACTCAAAGTAGGTTTCATTTATCCGATCCCGTTAACGAATTGGGTATCGAATATTGTTCCTGTTAACAAAAAGTAAGGGACAATAAGAATATGTATCGATTATAGGGACATTAATCGTGCCTGTCCAAAGGACAATTACCCAACTCCCTATATCGACCAAATCATCGATGATTGTGCCGGCAGGGAAATATTTTCCTTTATGGATGGTTTTTCCGGATACAATCAAATCAATATTCTACCTGTTGATCAACCAAAAATGGCTTTCATTTGTCCATGGGGGACATTTGCGTATTGCAAATTACCTTTTGGGCTTAAGAACGCCGGGGCAACTTTTCAGAGGGCCATCTCTTATGCTTTTCATGATATTAAGCACATTGTGAAACCCTATCTCGATGATTTGCCTGCTCATTCACTACATCGAGCTGATCATCTCATCCATTTACGCGCAATCTTTATGAGATGTAGGCATTATCGGATTAGGTCGAATCCCCACAAGTGTGTTTTCTGTATCGAAACGAGTCGATTACTGGGGTTTGTTGTTTCGAAAGCTGGCATTCGCGTTGATACCTCGAAGGTTGAAGCCATCATCAAATTTCCTCCTCCTTCAAGTCTTCGCCAACTCCAAAGTTTGCAGGGGAAAGAAAACTTTTTACGACGATTCATTCCTAACTACGCCGAGATCACAAAGGGTTTTACTCGGTTGTTGAAACAAAATGCTACATTCTTTTGGGATGAGATAGCTGAGAAATCTTTTGATGCACTAAAACACACGTTGACCCACGCACCGTTGTTGCATCCTCCCAACTACAACCAGGACTACTTCTTGTATCTCGCTGCCTCCCATTCCACCATCGGAATGGTGTTAGTTCAGGAAGAT
>APFE031696699.1:0-37872 GCA_000404065.3 Pinus taeda
AAGTTCTGGCTAAACCATTGCTTGACCCTGGAAAAGTTGTTAAATCGAAGAAATCATCAAAGAAAGGGGCATCAGGATTAGGTAAGCCTAGAAACTCTAATTTATCTCTGAAAGATGAGTTTATAGCTGAAGAATCACAGCTTGAAGTTTTAGAGCCCAGCACTGTTAGCAAGGAAATTCTTTTAGAGATCAGTTCAGCCCTTTTTGCAGTCAGTTCTCCTTTGAATCTCAGTCCAAAGAAAGTTTCCCATTTTGTCCAAAACATCCCAATATCCTTCCCATCCATTACACTATCTCCTGCTGCTCTATCTGTTAGTATTCTTCCACATATTCCAAATATGGCAGGATAGCAAGCACCTACCAGGATTGAAAGGATTGTTGCTACTAGATATGGACCGTTAGTCTTGCCTGTACCTCTAAATGCTATGCCTACAGGAGAATATCAAAAATATATGCCCAAATTTACTGGAACAAAGGGGGTGACAGTGGAAGAACATCTTGAAGCTTTTTATAGTTATGCTGACAATTTAGATATCAGTGAGAATGACGTATGGATGAGAGTTTTTGTCCAGAGCCTTGATGGAGAGGCTAGGAAATGGTTTAGAGAGTTACCCCAGAGATCTATAGAAGATATTGAAGCATTAGATGAAGCATTTTTGAAGCAATGGGGAGATAAGAAGGACCTATTATATTATCATACTGAGTTTGGAAACTTGAAAAGAGAAAGGGGTGAATCTTTGCATGATTTCAATAAAAGATTTAATAAGATGTACAGTAAAATACCAGCTGAGGTAAAGCCTACCCCCACCACTGCCAAACTCACATATGCTAATGCTTTTGACCCTGATTTCTGCTTACTGTTGAGAGAAAGAATATGCCCTACTTTGAATGATATGCAGGAAGTAGCCCTCGAGGTGGAATCAAATATTATGGCAGCAGAGAAGTTGAAAAGTCAAATTGATAGGAGAAAGCCGAGAGGGGAGGTTTCTTCTTCTCAGGCTCCAACTTCAGAGCCTAAGTTAGACAAAATGACTAAGATGATAGAGTCATTGGCTGCTGAAGTTTCAAGGCTAAAGGTAGAGCAGGCTTCAGGCAAAACAACGCAGCAAAACACATTTGCTCCAAGAAGTCCAAATCCATTCAGAAAAGCAAACAATCAGCTACAAATCATGCAAAGAGGTGAGCAAGCCAAAGAAGATCATAGGGTTAAAGCTCCTTTTCAAAATGCAGTAATGGACGGGGAACAATTTGAAGAAGAGGAAGATGAAATTCACTGTATGGAAGATAAAGGTAGCGCTGTATTTTTAACATTGGCTGAATATGAAGAATCATTGCAGTAAGAGCAAGAAAAGCGAGGATGGGACACTGGTGATGTGCTGCAATCAGGTGAACAACAGTGCAAATATAATCTAAGATCCAATGCAATTAATGCCAAAGAAACAATTGCAGAAGAAGCTGCTGCCCAAGTAGCTCCACAGCATACCAGGCAAAGAAGATCAGCAACTGATTCGGTCACCCTAAAAGTTCCAGTCCAAGAGGTAAAAGCTACTGATAAGCCTTTCTCTTCTTTTAGTGTTGAATCAGAAGTTCAAAAATTGAAGGTTGCTGTGCCTCTATCTGAATTGGTCAAGAGTGAATTGTTAAGAAAACCCATCCTTGAAGTCCTTGAGTTAGAACCTAAACAAGCCTCTATTGACTCTGTCAATTTGCAAGATGACAAGCCTGCTATTGTGCTCAGCCCTATGGTGGAACCTGCTGATAATAATTCCCCATCTTTCTATGTTTCATTAACTATCCATGATAAAATTCTCCATAATTTTATGCTAGACACAGGTGCCAGCCACAATCTAATGCCTAAAATAGTCATGGAAGAATTAGGCCTTGATATCACTAGACCCTATCATGATTTGTTCTCGTTTGATTCAAGGAAGGTAAAATGCCTTGGATTGATCAAGGATCTAGCCATTACCTTAACTCAGCTGCCTATGAAGAGTATGATGATGGATATAGTGGTGGCCAATGCCCCCCCGAAGTTTGGTATGCTGTTGTCTAGAGGGTGGATTAAGAGACTAGGAGGGACATTACAGAATGATCTATCTTATGCAACTGTCCCAGTGTTTGGAGGAGAAAGCAGGAGACTATATAGAGAAGCACAACTGGCATATATCATTACTGATGAGAAGAATCCCACAAATCATCCCATATATGCAGTGGATACTGATTTTGGAGCATGCATTCTCCAAATAGAAGAATCTCAGAAAGCTGCATTGCAAATCAGGAAACATTCAGATCAGGCCGAGCTTGATATAGAAGAACAGATTTGGGAGATGTGTTTTGATGGAGCTTGCACCAAAGAGACTGCAGGAGCTAGGGTGGTGCTAGTATCCCCACGGCAAGAAAGTGTTGAATTGTCCCTAAAGCTGGTATTTCAGGCGACAAACAACATAGCAGAGTATGAAGCTCTGCTATTGGGCCTTCAGGCAGCCAAAGACAGAGGAATAAAGAAGCTGAAGGTATTTGGAGATGCTGATCTGATAATTCAGCAAGTAAATAAAACATTCCAAGCAAAGCATCCAAGGCTGAGAGCTTATAGAGATGAGGTATGGAGAGTCAAAGACTCCTTTGATTTTTTTTGCATTTCATATATTCCTAGAGCCCAAAATCATCTTGCCGACTCCCTTGCCATCTCAGCTAGTCTATTTACTCCTCCATCCCCTCCCAAACTAGTTTATGAGGTACAAATGAAGTATAGACCCTCTGTGCCTGATAATGTCCACCATTGGAAAGTTTTTGATGATGATGATGAGTTGAATAGGTTTCTTCAAGTCATTGATGAATTTTCTGAAATGCAAGTTGACCAAAATAATGATGCTCTGCTAGAAGCTCCCAAGTTCCTGTTTAAAAATAAGATTGGCAAGAATAGCATAGTCCAACTTCCTAGCAACCACATTCCTAAGGGTTTAATTCCTCTTGAGCGATTATTTGATCATAATGATGTGCCTTACAAAGCTTCCTATAAAGAAGACCAAGCTGCTGTGTGTAAGCATAACATAGGAAACCCAGCCCAGCCCAAATTCATTAATTTGTCTGCTAAACTATCTGATGAGCAGAATACCGAATATTGCAAGTTAATGAGGCAGTTCGCTGATGTGTTTGCCTGGGAGTACAGTGATCTGAAAACATATGACAAAAATGTAATTCAGCATAAAATTCCGCTTGAAAAAGACATTATTCCTTTCAAACAGAAGTTGAGACCGATGAATCCGTTGCTCCTTCCTCTGGTGGAGAAAGAGATTAAAAAGTTGTTGGCTGCTAAGATAATAGTGCCTCTCAGATATTCTAAATGGGTGGCGAATCTGGTTGTCGTGAGGAAGAAGAATGGAGAAATCAGACTGTGTGTTGATTTCAGGAATCTAAATAAGTGCTCCAAAAAGGACAATTATCCTCTGCCAAAAATGGGGCATTTGTTGCAGCAAATCTCAGGTGCCAAAGTAATGTCTTTTATAGACGGATTTTCAGGCTTTAATCAAATCACTGTGCATCCAGATGATCAAGAGAAAACAGCATTTACCACGCCTTGGGGCACATTCATGTATGCAAAAATGCCATTTGGACTCATGAATGCTGGAGCCACCTTTCAGCGCGCTATGGATATAGCTTTTGTGGGAGAAAAGGATAAGTTTGTGCTGATATATCTTGATGACATAACAGTCTATTCCAGTAGCCACCATGAACATTTACAACATTTAAGAAAGGTGTTCTTGAAGTGCAAAAGGTTTGGGATTTCACTCAATCCCAAAAAATCCCAATTCGCTTTGGAAGAAGGCAAACTGCTGGGGCATGTAGTGTCGGCTGTAGGTGTTCATATTGACCCAGAAAGAGTCAAAGCAATTCAGGCCTTGGCTCTTCCTAGATCAAAGAAAGATATACAGTCTTTTCTGGGCAAAATCAACTTTGTAAGGAGGTTCATCCCTAATTTTGCAGAGCTAGTGAAGCACATAACCTCCATGTTGAAAAAGGAAGCAGAGGTAAGATGGACTGATGCAGCAAGGAAATCTTTTGATTCCATTAAAGAGGCTATTATGGAGGCTCCTACTTTAATAAGCCCCGACTATAGCAAGGAGTTTCATCTCTTCTCATTTTCCTCTAAGGACACGATCGCAGCTGTTCTGTTGCAGCAAGATGAAGCCAGTCAAGAGCATCCAGTGGCCTTTTTCAGCAAGAACTTAAGGGATGCTGAGTTAAGGTACGATATCATTGAAAAGCAAGCTTATGCTCTTGTTAAGTATTTGAAAGCTTTCCGAGTATACATCTTGCATTCCAAAATAGTTGCATATGTGCCCTCTGCTGCAATAAAGGATGTATTAACACAGCCTAATTTTGATGGAAAAAGAGCAATATGGATTGCAAAAATGATAGAATTCAACATAGAGCTGAAGCCCACCAAGCTGGTAAGGGGTCAAGGGCTTGCTAAATTGTTGACTCAGGAAAATTGCAGGTCTTTGGACATTGATTTATTGTTCAATGTAGCAGAGAATGGTCAAACAGAGGAGCATAAAACAGCTGAAACGAAGAGAGAGTAGTCAGTGCCCAACAACCTAGCCTCATGCAGCTGGTATGCTGCAATAATCAATTTTCTCTTAAGGTTTGAAGTCCCTTCAGATTTCCCTCAAAGTCAAGCAAGAACTTTAAAACTCAAGGCAACAAAATATTGCATCAATGATGGTTTGCTTTATTGGAGGGATCCATTTGGAGTGCTTTTAAGATGTCTGGACAAAGAACAGTCAGTAGTAGTTATGCAGCAGTTCCATGACAGCATGTGTGGAGAACATCATTATTGGAGAACTACAGCCCAAAAGATTCTCAGAGCCGGATACTATTGGCCCTCTTTATTTTCTGATGCTTTTGCTTTTGTTAAATCTTGTGACAGGTGCCAGAGATTTGAAGGTAAGCAGCAGTTGAAATCCCTGCCCCTAAAGCCAATAATTGCAAAAGGACCTTTTCAGCAGTGGGGCTTGGATTTTATTGGTGAAATCAACCCACATTCCAATGGCCAGCACAGATGGATATTAGTGGCCACTGATTATTTTACAAAATGGATTGAAGCAGTCCCAACAAGGAAGGTTGATCATAATGTGGTCATGAAATTCTTATCAGAAAATATTTTCAGCAAATTTGGTTGCCCTCATAAGCTAATAACAGATAACGCAGCAGCATTCAGGGCAAAGGAATTGGTGGAAATGTTTGATTCGATGGGCATTAAACTTGTTCATTCCACATCCTATTACCCCCAAGGGAATGGTTTAGCAGAATCCTCTAATAAAAGTTTGATTAGGATACTTAAGAAGCTGTTAGAGGATAATAAAAGGAATTGGGATGCCAAGCTGAAGTATGCACTTTGGGCGGACAGAGTGACTATCAAGAGATCTACAGGCTGCTCTCCCTTCAAGCTGGTATATGGTACTGAGGCCATTTTTCCAATTCAACTTACACTCCCAGTGGCAAAGTTGCTTCAAACAGCGCAAAATGAAGAGTATGATATGGCAAACAGAATCACTGATTTAACAGAATTATATCAGATTCGAGAACAGATGGTTGAAAAAGCTACAGCACATTAGCAAAAGGTCAAAGAAGCCTTTGACAAAAAGGCAAAAAGAAACAATTTCCAGGTTGGGGATTTGGTCATGAAATGGGATGTTTTTAAAGAAAAGAAAGGTAATCATGGGAAATTTGATGCTCTCTGGACAGGCCCGTTTGTTATTTCACAGATTCAAGGGAACAATACCTTCATACTGAAAAGTATGGAAGGGGAGACAGTTTTTGATGGCCCAGTTAATGGGCGGTTTTTAAAAAACTATGTTATTTAAGGTCTCTGGCCTTAAAGCTGTAAATATTTTGCTTTCGTCGGTTGTTAGTATAGCCATAGTAGACTCCATGCCCAATGGAGCACTAGGAATTATGCTAATATTGATTTGTCATGGGAAAGGCATTGATCTGCAGGTTCTTAAGACCTCACAGGGAGGATCTCATCCCCAGAAGGAGCCAGTGTTAGCTCTGCTACAAAATCCAACATTTGAGGATCAAATGCAGTCCTTATCAGGTTGTTTGCGTGCGGAAGGATGCCCAAAAATGGATGCAAAAGTGCTCCAAAGGCCTTATCAGTCCTCTTATAGCCTTCACCGATTAAAAAAAAAAAAAAATTGCAGGAGGAAAGCCATTTGGAGGGTAGAAATACACTATCGGGAGGCGCAAATACTCTGAAAATCATCAAAATCTCAGTAGCGCAGGCTTAAGAGTCCAAAATCATATCAGCCGTTGGATCCGGTCGATCAACGGTCCAGATCGTGTCGACATATCACATCGGAGCAGGCGGGCAGTGGCAGCGACAAAGGAAACCTCACCGATGAGCGATCGCCGATATCGCATCGGCGGGTTACAATGGAGGGCCTTTATGTTTCGCGATATGCGATCGCCAACATCTGATCGCCGATATCGCATCGGCATATTGCATCGGCGTTTACAAAAGGGGCAGTGTCGTATACATGGTTAGGTGCGATGCGATAAGCCGATGCGATAGTGCTATCAAATACTTCTCATAAAGTTTCGGATCCGCGGTGTTATCACTATCGGTGCTTTTAAATGGGGCAGAGCTTTGTACAAGGCATGTATGCGACCCGATGGGTCGGACCCGATATTATCATAAGTAATTCTTTATAAAATTTCAAGTCCGCGCCAAGGCCTTTTTCAATCGTTTTGGGTGCATTTTCGTTATATAATGAAATATGGGGAAATATGAAGGAAGCCTTGGGGGGTGCCGATAGCGATGAAGCCCGAACCCGATGGGGTCCGGGAAGCAAAATATATATGTTTTCAAGTCCACCAAAGGCAAAATTCCAGTTTTTTGCAACATTTTTCAATGTATTTTTAAACAGAGGATTGGCCGGCTATCATGAGCGATTGCGACCCGAAAAGCGACCCGATAGAGGCATAACGCATGCATTGACTGTCGATATTTGAATTATGGCAAAGCGGATGGTGTTTCTCAGTGGTGCAATGATCATAAAGGCAGGCATGCAGCAGTACAGCGCAGTAGGTGGCTGCCTTCAAATAGCCGTATGGCCGAGCAGGAAAGAAGGCGTGTCCCAAACAGGTCAACATTTATCAGACATGATGGAGCCATTTCAATGTTCAGCGACTGCAGTCAATCAACAGTATGGCTGAGAAGGAAGCAGGACACCACAGATCCACTCAAAGCATTCAATGGCTATGGGCTTTACCCATATTTCACTCCACCGACCCAAAAAGGACCGCAGAGCACCAGAGAGGGACAAATCTATTCAAAACACAGTTAGATTTGTATCAGAGAGCCATTCCTAAATGTAAATATGGTTGGTGGCCATTTATGGGCTCCTCCATGCATTGCTTAACAGAGATATTTTGTATTGTATCACTATATTTACTCAGAACTCAGATGTAATAGGGGGATGAGTGTTTGATGAAGAGAACCCTGTTGTAAGGTTCAACTTCTGGAGACTGTAACTACTTTGTAACCTGCAGCGTCTGGTCTTCATTTCCAGCTAATACAAGCTTCTTTTGTTGTTTATTGCTCACTTTTCACTTCTCTTTCTTGTTCTAGGCTGTGCCTGTCTACATTTGTTTTATTGTTGTGAATGTTCAGCGTTAGAGGGGCTGTCATCCCACCTCTGCGTTAGGATTTAGCATGTATCATAGAACATGTGGGCGGGTTTCTGTTGTTTAATGCATAGAGAGCTGTCATCCTGTCTGTGTGTTAGAAACTAGATTTACAGACCTCTTAACTGGTTGCAGCCGGCCATCACAGGGTCCTGTGCATCTGCTGGTGTGGTCAGTGTTCTCCATTATCACCTTATCTGCAAGCTGTGAGTAATAGGTAGTTAAAAGCCTTGTAGTCTGGGGGTGCTCACCCATGTCTGGGGTCAATCATAGTAGAAGTGGTTATCTGGCTTGAATATGCAGCATTTGTTCCATTCATCCACCATTTATCCAATTATATTTGGTTAAATTTTTAATGTTCCCGAGCATCACTGATATACAACCTAGGTGAGTTTCTTGGGGTGCTAACAGAACCCATAAACCATTTGGTGAAAGGCCATCCAGATTGTATTTTATTAAAATAAATTAATATTTTTAATGGAGTTCCTAAGTCTAAACTTAGGGAAATTAAAATATTATGGGTATTAATCAAAATATGGGTGAGAATGATCTAGAAGGTGGATCAAGTCATTTTTTAATCTTAGTCCTTGATTAGAGACTTAATCTTGGCCATTGAAGACTCAATAGGAAAAGTATAAAATGGAGGTTTAGGTTCATTTGGAAACACACACAGAGAGATTGAGGAAATCGATTTTCTGAGATGAGAAGTTCTAAGGAAGGAAATCGATTGGGGAGATATTTTCGCTGAGGGGCAGTGAGAATCCTGGAGAAGGACTTTTTGGAGAATGCTGATAGAGAGGCAGAGAGAGCTTGCAGAGAGATAGCATAATATTCAGGAACAATTGTGAAATATGACGCAGAGGGAAAAAGACGAAACTCTAGGGAACAACCGAAACTATCGGGAATTGCTGGAAAAGTTAGGAAAGCTGACGTAGAGGGAAAAAGCTAGAACTATTGGGAACAACCGGAACTGTCGGGAACTATTGGGAACTACTAGAACTGCCGAACACTGTCAGAACAACCAAGAGAGATGATGTAGAGGTCAAAGAAGGTGATGCAAGGCTAATGCAAAGCTAGTGCAAGAATAGCCGGGGTTAGCCAATCTTGTTTTGGATCAGCCGGAATTCTGTCGAGTGAAGTGAGGTAAAACTCACTCAAATTTTCCACTAGTATTTTTCTCTATAAAGGATTGCTAGATGATCATCCTATATTTGTATTCAGATATTTCTCTTCCATGATAATAAACTATTAAACCCTTAGAACTGTTGCACCGGTTTTCCCTCATTGGGTTTTTCTAGGGACTATTGTGTCCAAAAATAAGTGTGTCCTATGTATCCTTTTATTTTCTCTATTTTCTATTTCATGAGATCAAATATTTAATTAGTGTAGGATGCAGAAGTAATTTTCTTCAGTATTCTGAAGAATAACTTGATGAATGTAATTTAAAAAATCAAGTAGGTGAAGTAGATTCAGATTTGTTGCAGTAGGGTTTCCTTTGAGTATATGAATTTTCACATGTAGTGCACCTCCAAAATCATATTGGCACGCTCGCTCGAAGGAACAAAAAGATGTCCCAAGTGGCATAATAATGCATCCTAGATGTGGAAGTTTGGAACTTTCTTTCCATCCATCAGCATCTGGTATGTGTTATGAATAATTTCATATCTATGGATAAATACTAATTCCCTAGATAAGTAGCTATATCTAGAACAACAGTTTAAAGCAATTTAACCTTTTTATATAAACAATAGATAATACAAAGAGAACGAGAGGACCTACTTGTAGTTTCACTTTCCTCTTGCCTCCTTTGTATCAGTCTTATCGCTCCTTCCCATACTTCACAAGCTTGAGAAGTACCTATAAACATCAACAGAAGACAAAACCAATCAAAGCAAAAGATATATTGATTACAAGTAAATGGAATCAGATACATTCACACATATGAGCACTACATATCAAGATAAGCATATGGAAAAAGGTGAAAATACTTTATTGAATAGAAGGAAGAATTACAACCATGAAGCCTGATTCGAAGTCACTTCTCCAGCTTTGGTTCCATCCATATCACATAATAAGCATGATAATCCAGTAGCAAAACGACACTTACAATAGTCTCAATTCTCAAACTAACATTATCTCCTTACAATTCATCAAAGTCCAGCCCTTGATCACTTAGATGATTTCTCAATTTATAGGAAGATGGAGGAGGTTTTGTCATCAATGAGGGTATTGAATGGCCTTCCATACTTAGAATTCATTCCATGGAGGAAGGGATGAGAGGATAGGAGGTATCTTAACTCATTCCTCATCCATTTTTTAGCTCAAAGGAGGTGGGGGAATCTTCTAGAAGGCTCCAGAAGATAAGAATATTCCCTAAAACCTATGTGAATTTCCCTCAAACTTGCCCAACATAGGTCAAAGAGGGCCTAAGTTCTCTGTAGAGCACCTTAGCATGGACTTAAATTCTCTACAGTGCACCCTTACATGGGCCTACCTGCATTGGTCCCTCTAGAGGACACTACAGGATGTCTTCAGGCCATGAAACTGTCTGGGAAGGAGGCATTCAAAAGGTTGAATTGTTTAGGGCATGTAACAACTAAAATTAGGGTTTTATGAGCCCTAAACACTAATATAGATTATGGGAGTGATGTGCCCAAATGGACCTGTAACAGCTGCCCCCTAAAACATGAAGTTGAAAAATGTTAATGTCGAGTGATATGCTTTACGATGTGATGAGGAGGTTTCAAAGTGGTTGGTTACCTGCATTGATTACAATACACAATACCATGATATTTTTGATTTTTTCTCATAAATTGTTGAGGGAAGGCATACCCATTCTTAGCATATAAACTTTCATTATAATTACATAAGCAGTCATCTATAGATATAGACCCATTATCAGAATGACCATCAATGTAAAGCCATTGTATGGATCATTTGGTACATTACCTGAAATCGCAGCCCGGATGGATGAAACTAGATTTGGGGTCTTCTATCTCATTCAATCGTTTGCTCAAGTACGATTTTAACCATGCGAATATGCGATCTAAATTTGAACGTGGGAAGACATCATATGATTACCAACCAATGATGTAATCCATTAATAGATGCGAGAGAAATCACTGATAATGATAATGATCCTCAAGGTACTGGAATACATTTTGCATGGTGTGAATAGATTTTTTGATGTCAAACACCATAAAAAGTGTTTCGGTCAAATGCTAATGATGCCAACCTATCGCTAGAAGCGAGAAACCTGCCATTGATGCATGCAAGCCTCAAGGTACTGAAAGGGTGTTCTTAAGTCAACTTCTTGGATAATTTGTTGATGTCGACAAGAAGCGACTTGTCGTAGGAGGGCCTTGATGTATCCCACATCAACGACATGAAATGAGAGTAATGATTTTGGAGACGGAATTTGACTGATGACACAAGGTTCATGAATGGCGGTCATGAAAATGAAGTTTTATGAGTATTGGAAAGGATGAAGTTTTACTAAATGACTTCTCTTGAACATGTCAGCAACACTGAAATGAATTAGTAGCATTGACCCAAAACAAAGTGATGGATGGTATGATAGACCAACGGTATGATAACCATCACGTTGATAACCCAACCCAAATAGTCACAGTGATGAAGTGAAAGTGTCATGTTCATGAGTGACCTACTACCAAAAGTGGTTTACCCCTTTTTCCATTTTCCCCTGTTATTACTAACTAGTACCTCTTTATTTTTATCAAGCTCAAGGAGGATAACATATGCTTGTTTTATAATTCCACCCTTCTGGTGAATCCACCACTATGTGATGTTTTAATGAGTCTAGTGAAGGTGAAACTTGGTCTTGTCATGATTGACAAGTTTGTCGCTATTTGATGATTTAACGAGTTTAATGACAAAGATAACTTGGTCCTTTTCATGTTTAGAGAGTTTGAAAAGGGATGAAAATAAAACTTTGCAAGTTCTTTTTTGTATATTTGCCTCTCAAGCCCGAAAAAACGTAAAACAATACGAGAGAGAACCTATTGGCCATGTTCGGTCAATGTATTCGTTTTTCATAAATAATCTATCTCAGCCCAAAAAAGGGTTAAACTTATACTGAGTAGATTTCGTTTCCAATCTGTTAACAAGCTAAAAAGGAAAAGCACTGGAAAATCTTTTCATATTTAGAGAGTCTAAAAAGAGCTTAAAGAGGACTCCAAGGGGGTTCCTTTTTCGATGTTTAACAGAGCTCGAAAAAGAGATAAAAGTATGTTCTGTGGTCAAAGATCGATTTACAATCGAGCACGTCAAATTCTATAAGTCAGTTGTAAAACCTGCTCAAAACACCACCAAATGGATTAAACATACATGTTTCATGAATAAAAATAGGTAAATACTAAATTTTATTCGATTCATGAACATGAAATAAACATAAAACAAGTATTTACCATGTCATTTTTACCATTTGATATTTACCATTCAGTTTTGTGCTATGGGCTAGCTTTTTACCTCGAACTTTAGCAGCTGATTGCGAGAGATTCTGTGGACCATTCCTTGTGTTGTCTGGACCAGGTAGGAGATATACCCCTCCTATTTATTTTCATGTAATTCTTTTATTGTTTCATGCAAGTTTTATAGTTTTTTGGGGCCTCCGGGGTTATACGTTTTTGCCCTGGGATCAATGCAAGCTTGCATGTCAAAAACTCCACTAAAGAGAACCCAGATAGAAGGTTTGCTACTCTACAACGCACTGTCTCCTTGCCTGGGCTACACTGGGCAAGTTTCCCAAATTTGTTTCATTTGTTTGCTCCAAAATTTGTCTTATTTTTTGCATGGATATGATCCTGATTAAGCTGATGGTTTGATTGTAGGCTTTCATTGGATCATAATGACTATTACTTGGTGAGAAAGAGAGCATGAAGAACAAGAAATGATTGCCCTAAATAATCCAGGTACAATTGAGGCCCTCAAAAACTGTGGGTTGCTAAAATATTTTAGGTTCTCCTAAATGAGGCAACAAATAGAACTATTGCAGTTCCTAGTTCATGCATGGGATCTGACAGATCAGAACATTCACATAGGGGAAAAGTGGTCCCTATTATGATCGATGATGTTTACTTTCTTACCAGGCTATCGAGGTGAGGTGCCCCCATCTCACTTTCAAGATTTGCCCGTGGAGGTGAAGTAGTGAGGGATTACATTCGACAGTTTTGTCGGCCAGGTACACAGCCTAGCAAGGATGGGAAAATAAACATCAGGGATGTAAGTGATTTGCCTTTGAGAATTATCCTTTTCACTATCACAAAATTTTCTGGCAATGTGACACTTCATCTGGCGAACAAATCATATATGCAATATGAACTGGAGTGTCTTGAGCCAAAAGTATTCAACTTGTGTGAGGCCGTGCTTTCTTCACTGAAAGAACAACTGACAAAGGTAAAACGTGGTAAGACGAAATTTTTTAGCTATGGTTAGATCTTAATCACTTTTTCCTTAGAAAGAATTCCATTGATGCAACCAAAACATGTAACATTAGGTGTAGCTGGTCCTAGAGATCCACAGATGCAGAGGTGAGTCGAATTGATGCCTAGACATGTTGGTCAGTAAACAATCATCTTTTCCATTGCATTCTTTAGTTGGCTTGATCGACAACACATTGTCGTCGAGGAGCATCCATAGTCAGGGATGGATTTTCATGGAGATCTATATTTTATTTCACTAGTGGGCGCTCAATGGTGTGCTATAGGTAAAATTTTGACCAAAATGGTTTTTGATTTTTAAGTTTCTACATGTTTTTGTGTTTTTATGTTCCAAGACTAAACTAAAATCATTCTCATGCATGCAGATATGAGTAATATTCGACCTATGAGGCACCAACAGGAAGCAGGAGGGACAACGAGGAGAAACATTGGGAGAGCGGTCCTCCAGGATTTGGATTTGGCTGAGACCTTGGCAGAGTTGCTGGATCATGTGTGTGGAGTACCAAGGAAGGTATGTTTCGATGGTAATTTTGGTATCTTTTCATGAAAACTCAAAAGCCTTTTGCATGGGAAACTTAGATAATGATAAGAATTTATAACGAAACACGAGAGATTAATGAGAAGCACTGATAATCGTCTTTTCTATGTGCAGGAGGAAGGAAAAGCGGAAGGTGGCCATTCCAAAAGTAAAGATAAAGATGAGCTAACTGCTGTCCCTTTGACGGAAGACCGGAAGCGAACCAGATCAAAACAAATCAACCCAAGAAAGGACGCGGAGATACCAGCATGGAACAGAAGAGGGAAGAAGTAACGCAATATTAATGATTCTGCGAATCCCTTAGGATCTTAGATCCTGAGGGATCATTGTTTTACCTATTTCTGTATCTAAATGTCTCCACCATTTCTCCTATAAAAGGGATAGCACTGTTGGCTACGGGGGGTGTAATTTCTTTTAAGAAAGATCAGGACTATGATCTTTATGTTCTGTTGAAGACTTGAGTTCCTGTAATTTTATTGCATGCTTTAATATAGACTTGTTCACTTTTTATCTTTGAGCCTGGATCCATCTTAAGCGGTGTACCCCTGGAGGCTAAGGGCCCAGCCCTGGAGGACACTTGCTCTTGTACTATTACGCGTGGTTTCCATGTGGTTTGTTCATAGACGTAATCTGGTAATCTGCTGTGTTTTGAGAATATTCTATTACATGCTCTGTTGTAATTAACTCATTTCGTGTTCTTGAACTTTATATCGATGCTATGTTATTTTACCAATTCTTTAAGTATTGATTAATCTCTACAGGACACTGTTACTCCATTACATAATTCTTCACGATTGTGTTTTGCATCATAACAAGTCATCTGGAAAGGACTGTTTCACCTGGTTATCGAATGTGACTGTTCTTCATTGTGAGATGTGATCGTATGTGTTTTAACAGAAGCAGATTAAGTATGTTGTGTTTCTAAGGTTTTATAGTATTGTTCCATCATATAAGATTGAAGGATTGGTGTTTTGATTGGCATGATTAAATAGAATTGCATCTTATGGAACTCGGTTATTGCTTATTTCGATTGTTGTTCTATTTCTAAACTGTTGTTCCATTTATTTGCTGTTCCATTTCCAGATTGCTAATTTGCTATTTCTTGAGGACAAACTTAGGCTGTAGTGGACCCTAGCATCTGCTACTTGGTCCCCAGACCTCTGATCTGCTCCCATCATCTATGAAAGGGATGTGTTATTGCTACCAAGCCCTTGGCTGATGTGTTGTTCTATTTCATTGCCATTTCCTTTATCTGTTGTTTCATTTCTATTCATTAAGAACGATCTCAGGCTGTAGTGAGCCCAACACCTGCTATTTGGCTCCCAGGCCTCTGATCTATTCTCATTAGTTATGGAAAGGATGGGTTATTGCTACCAAACCTTTGGCTGATGCAATACTTGGTGTGATTTGGTCTTTTGAAGTAGTTAAGTTGTAGATTTGCATTAATTTACTTGCGTAGCTTTTAAATAGTTGTACTACAAGCATTACTCTGTAAAATGCTAAGCCTCAAACTGAGACACCCTTTGAAATAACCAGACGATCCCGGATTGACATATTAATGTGAGGTAACTAGAGGTGAAAGAGACCCTTTGTATAGCTCTACATTTTGGCGCCGTTGCCGGGGAAGGAGTGTAGCCATTTGTCTTTTTCAGAGTAGTGTACGAACCTGCTAGGGAAGAATTGGGTTTTGAAAACAGAAGGTAAGAACCTACATGCGGAGCATGTAAAAGCCCTGCTCCTTTGCCCTCTTTCCTGCAGATTTGTTGTTATCTGCTTAAAACTTGGTAGTTAAATTGAGTGCATGACTAAGTAGAAAAAGCCAGAGAAAAATCCCAAACTGTTACCAAAACCAGAAAAAGCTAAGGGACCGGTGACCCTTGGTCGATCAACATACATAGACGAAATCTATAAGAAAGTCGAATCTCAGCCTTTAGTAGGACCCAGGAAAGTTACTTCCAAACAACCTACTAGTTCCCTTCAGGCCTCAGGCTCACCATCTGAAGCCTTTGCTGAGGTGCATAGTCAGACTGATGAGCAAGACTTTCAAGAAATTGAAAATTCTATTCCAGAATGATTGCAGGAAGGGAATCTAAGTAATCTTTGTGAAGGAGAAGGGGAAACGGGGGAAATTGGAGAGCCAAGATCTTCTCCTAGGATAACTCAGCCATTAAATAGCCCAGACAAGGGGATCACAGTAAAAATTATTATTGAAGACACCCTATTTCCTCAGACAAAAATTCTAGATAGAGGAAGTGCTATTAAAACTGTTCCAGTTGAAAACATCCCCCCTCAACCTAGGAATACCCTCTTAGATCTTCCAGAAGGTTATTGGCATATATTTGACCCAATGGCTCAAAATTCGCCAAACACCTAAACCTCTACATTACAATACCCCATAGTGGATTCCACAGCAAATGCTCCTATGAAAGCAATCCCCCTTCAACACATTCCTACATTTCACGGACTTACATTAGAAGACCCCGATGCATTCTTATTCGAATTTGATGTGCTATGCAGGGGATATGATTACACCACTGACCCCCAGAAACTAAAATTTTTCCCCTCCACTTTGAAAGGGGCAGCTTTAAGATGGTTTATGGGATTAGGTGGTGGAGTTATAAATAACTAGGAACAATTGAAAGAATATTTCCAAAAGAAATATCAAGATTACTGTAGGTCTAGAGAACTAAAAGATGAAATATTTCAAATGATAACTAGACCAAATGAAACATTAGAGGAATACGTGGAACGTTTCCAGTATAATCTACAAATATCCCCTTATGCATCGTTGCCTTTGCCTGATAACGTGTTGAAAACAACATTAATAAGGGGCATGAAAGAACAGTGGATTGAAACATTAAACATTATGGGGAAGGAGATATATATCAGGAAAGTTTTGCTGACATAATTGATTTATGTATCAGGAGTTCGAGAGGCAGTACAGGAATCAAACCAACAGAATATGATCGATTTGCACGGGAAAAGAAAAATTCATCAAAAGGAGTAACACGTGTGGAAATTGGGAATTTATTTGAAAATTTTAAAACTGACATACTAGGAACACTGACTACACAATTGGACATTTTGCAGGCTAAGAAGAAACAAATGGAGGCAAAATAGAATTTAGCAATCTTCTGCCCCAGGTGCAGGAAGAAGCATAGCCATAAGGAGTGTCCACTAGATACAGTTCAGACATGTGCCATTTGTACAAAGGATCACTCTACAGAAAGTTGTCCCTCATTACCCGGACTGAAAGCGGTATATAAGGAAGCAGAAGAAGAACCGAAGGCATTATATCTACTTAACCAGCGTCATCAGTGGAAGCCGCGGCAAACTGGTATGTTTTCAGACCGAGCTTCTTCTTTTCAGTATCTGCAATACAATACTCAACAATATAATACATGGCAAAGTCAGTTTCAACCCCCATTTCCAAATTGGTCACCACAGTCATACCCTTCTGCAAACCTGTGGCTAAATCAGACAAGCCAATCTGGTTGGTCGAATCCTCCTTATCCCCCACCATACTAGCAGAACAACCCATATCCACCACAATGGACTCCCCCCACTTCACAAAGTTCAGTCTGGCAGAATAACTGGCAGAGACCAACACAACAGCCAGTAGGAAACATTCCTTTCCCTCAACCCACACTGCCAGCTTTACAACAAAACCCCCAATCTAATCTCAGACCCCAACTCCCAGCCTAGCCCAATCCCAATCCAAATAACAGGCCAGTCCAAACACTCCAAATTTTAGAAACACTAGAAGAAGGACCTGATCTGAGGGAGTGCAATGATCTGCAGCTAAGATCTGGGCGTATTATTCAAACAGAGGGAAACAAAACAGTTCATATTGAAGATCAGTTACCTAGAGAACATATGTCACAAGAAGAGGATGAAAACAGACAACAAACTCAGAATCAAGCAACTACATCCTCTCCCCCATTCCCAGAACGTTTAGTCATATCTCGACCTATACAACAACCTAATTTTGACATTCTGGGAGAATTACAAAATTTGTACATAAAAATCCCATTCCTTCAGGCCATTCAGGATATCCCGATATACGCTAAAACTATCAAGGAATTGTGCATAAAAAGACCGAGAAGAAATGTAATAGATAATCCAAGAGTTCAAGTAGTGGGCACTTTATCTGACCTATTATCAGGAAAGGAAACACATATTAAGTATGAAGATCCAGGTAACCCAATAGTAACTGTTCAAATTTATGGAAAAACCTTAACCAATGCTTTAGTTGATCTTGGAGCTGCAATTAATATATTAACCACTTCCACTTGCCAAAAGTTAGGAATTACATCTGCAGAACCCACTTCAACTTTGCTGGAATTGGCTGATCGATCTGTGGTTAGACCAGAAGGCATACTGCATGATGTTATGGTCTCAGTTGATTCCTGGGAATACCCAACTGACTTTTTGATAATAAACCCTAAAACCCGACTAGATGGACATCCATTGATCCTAGGAAGGCCTTGGCTCGCTACCGCTGATGCCTATATCGGCTGTCGGCAAGGAAACATGATCATAACTAAGGGGGCAGATATTAAGAACTTAGTACTATATCCCCCAGTGCAGCCAAGCATCACAATAGTCAAAACTAATAGGCACCCTGTATCATATCTTACTGACAACATTAGATCTCCATTAACTATACAAGAAGCACTAGAGTTCAAAAATCAAATAGAATATGATGCCATTAGTAACTTTATTAGTCAAACTGAACTCACATCTTGTACCCAGTGTCATATGATAAGAGCAGCATTTGATAACGAAGTAGAGGAGGAACCTCTGAAAGATGTGCATGACCATACAATCCCTGTCACTTCAGTTGCACATAGTAAAGTAGTGGAAATCGAACCTGGGAAGACCTTAAACATTAACGCCGAACTTACACTGGAACAAGAAACAAAAGTCATCCATATTTTAACAAAATATAAAGATGCATTTGCATGGGATTACCTCGATATGAAAGGAATTGATCCTCAATTGTGTACACACCACATCTACATAGAAAATGATGCAAAACATGTTAGACAGCCTCAGAGAAGTTTAAACCCTCATCTAAAAGAAGTAGTAAAAGCTGAGCTCCAAAAACTTTTAGAGGTTAACTTCATCTACCCTATCTCTGATAGTAAATGGGTCTCCCCGCTTGTGGTGGTACCAAAAAAGAATGGGAAGTGGAGAATCTGTGTGGACTATAAAGAACTAAATAAGGAAACACAGAAAGATCACTTTCCTCTCCCATTCATCGATCAAGTATTGGATACTTTGGCAGGCAAGAAATTCTTTTCTTTTCTTGACGGCTTCAGTGAGTATAACCAAATACAGATTGCCCCTAAAGATCAGGATAAAACTAATTTTACTTTTCCTTGGGGAACGTTTTCCTACCGAGTTTTACCTTTTGGTTTATGTAATGCCCCTACCACATTTCAAAGGGCTATTCTTAGCATATTTGCAGATCTAATAAATGAAGGATTGGAAGTATATATGGAATTTCACTCCATACGGAGAGGAGTTTGATCCAGCATTGGAAACACTAGAAAAAGTCCTACAACGCTGTATAGCTACCAGGCTTTGACTAAGCCATGAAAAATGCTACATGATGATGATAGAAGGACTTATTCTATGACACTATATTTCAGCAGCCGGCATTCAGGTAGACCCAGCCAAAATCCAAATACTTTTGCTTATTCCTACTCCTACTACTCAAACAAAGGTACATAGCTTTCTTGGATTCTCTGGTTATTACAGAAGATTTATAGAACATTATTCACGTATTGCTGCACCATTTTATGCACTAACTGGTAATATTGATTTCCTTTGGACAGAGAAATGTGAACGTGCTTTCAATGACCTGAAAAAGCTTGTATCTACAGCCCCAGTCCTTCACAGACTAAATTGGGACTTTCCATTCCAGATATCATCTGATGCCTCAGATACAGCCATTGGAGCGGTCCTTGGCTAGGAGGAGGATAGAAAACCATACGCTATTTATTACATTAGCAAAAATCTATCCCCTGCTGAATTAAATTATACTGTAACTGAAAAGGAATTTCTAGCTGTTATACAGGCTATCAATAAATTCAGACATTACATCACTGGATATCCCGTTATCTTGTACACAGATCATTCTGCTATAAAGTATTTAGCAAATAAACCTATCACAAATGGAAGAATAACCATATGGCTGATTTTATTACAGGAGTTTGACATTACAGTCAAGGATCGACCTGCCAAAGAAAACCTGGTAGCTGATTTCCTCTCAAGAATTCCAAAACCAGTTGATGCAGCAGCAGTTGAAGATCAGTTTCCAGACGAGCATCTCTTTGCTGTTGCTGTTCAAACACCCTGGTATGTTGATGTCACCAATTACCTAGCAGTAGGTAAGTTACCAAAACATCTAACCCCTAATGAGCGAAAACAGATTGTCCAGGAAGTACCATATTTTCCTGGATTGGAGGTTATTTGTTTCACACAGGGGCAGACATGCAAATGAGGAGGTGCGTTCGACAAGATGAAATCTTTGATATATTGAAAGCATGCCATGACCAACCATGTGGTGGACATTTTGCTGATCGCAGGACTGCACATAAAGTGTTACATACAGGGTATTATTGGCCCACAATTTTTAAAGATGCAAAGAAATTTGTCCAAGCATGTGATAGTTGCCAGAGGGCGGGACACCCTAGTCACTCGGATGAGAGCGATGGGCCCTTGATTTCATGGGGCCAACCAACCCACCATCAAACCAGAAAACATACATTCTAGTGGCAACAGAATATGTCACCAAGTGGGTTGAAGCAGAAGCCTTGCCTAGAGCTACAGAAGAATCTATTATACAGTTCCTGCTCCATCTATTTGTGCGCTATGGCCTCCCTAGAGAGATAATCACAGATGGAGGGCCACAGTTTGCTGGAAACAGAATAGCGACAACACTCAACAATTATCATGTTCAGCATAAAATGACCACTCCATATCACCCACAGGAAAATGGGCAAGTAGAAAGCAGCAACAAGATAATAGAAACGATTCTAACTAAAACAGTTGCATCACATAGACGCGATTGGGCTGCCAGACTACCAGAAGCACTGTGGGCTTATAGAACAACATGGAGAAGCACCACTGGCCACTCACCTTACCAGCTCATGTTTGGAAAGCAACCTATCTTTCCTATAGAATTTGAAATCCAGACATTACGAACAACACAAGAAGTGGGGTTAGACTTAACCGAGGCACAAACTAATCGATTGCAACATATTAATGATCTGGGTGAAATTAGGCTCTCTGCACTTCAACATACTGCCCTGATACAGCAGCAAAGAGCTAAGTGGCATGATGCTCTCATAAAAAACAGAGTCTTTCATGAAGGAGACTGGGCTCTTTTATATGACTCTAGATTCCAGGACTTCCCTGGGAAACTCCAGACTCGTTGGTTGGGACCATATGAAATTTAGAAAGTACATGAAAATGGTACCCTCACACCGATTACCATTGATGGTTCTGGGTATACCTTTAAGGCAAACGGCCATCGAGTCCGTCTCTATCGCAAACCACTTACCCGGGAGTCCTTCTGCCAGCAATTACACCAAGATTCAGAGATGGAGATCTTACAGGAGGAAGACAAGTCTCATCCACCAGTAACTCATTAAGAAGTTTATTTTTCTTTACAATTTGTATATAATTGTTAGAATTATTTTTGTACATATTTTTTACAGCATTTTTTTATTTTTGTTGTTCCTTTTCCAAAAGGAACAGCACTTGTGGTTTTTGTTGTTCTTTTTCCAAAAGGAACAACACTTGTGATTTTTGCTGTTCCTTTTCCAAAAGGAACAGCATTTGTGATTTTTTCTATTCCTTTTCCAAAAGGAACAACACTTGTGATTTTTGATGTTCCTTTTTCAAAAGGAATAACACTTGTGATTTTTGCTGTTCCTTTTTCAAAAGGAACAACACTTGTGATTTTTGCTGTTCCTTTTCCAAAAGGAACAACACTTCTGATTTTTGCTGGTCCCTTTCTAAAAGGAATAGCACTTGAGTATTTTTGCTATTCCTTTCTCAGAAAGAACAACATTTGTGTGTTTTTGTTGTCTCCGAAAGAAACAACACTATTTGATTTCTGCCAGTCTTTTTCCAAAGGAACGGCACTTGTTTGATTTTACTGAACGACACCAGTGATTTCCACTGCTCCTTTCTCGAAACGAGCAACCTTTGTTATACCCTTCCTTGAAAGAACACTACTCATATGATTTAAAACAGCTTGCTCCTTCTCAAGGACGCGGAATGCTAATGATCTTTCGAGTCTTTTTGAATACAACTATCTACTTATGCGATGGAAACAAAAGCACAGTACATAGAAATCGGTAAATCACAAAACGCTATCATTATAAGTAACTGCCCTAAATTGGCAAAAGGGCGTCGGGAAAAGATATGCTTATTTATCACCTTTTGTTGCCATTGTTCTACTAACTCTGTTTTGATTGGTTATCTCTATCATGCTGATTCTTTTATCTATTTTGATTATCATTCATCAATAATATCAAAGAGTCTATAACTTCCTATTGGGATTTTAAGACTTCTTCCATCATTCCTACTCTTAAGGAGTGTTGAACCACCCTTTTTGTATAAGCAGGAAAGGTTCTCTATTAAAACCAAAAAAAAAAAAAAAAAGTAAGCAAAGTAGTTTTGTCAAATTGCAGGATAGGGAGTCTCATTACGAGCTAGCCTACCATGATCATCAGGATGGAAGCGAAGTGGCATTCCCGCTAGGGCTACCACACCCGGGAAATGGTCCAAGAGGTATATCAAAATAAATAAATAACCCTTGGAACAGGAGGTCTCACCACGAGCCGACCTGCCCACTATTCACTCCTTTCTCGTGAATGGCACTATGACTAACTGGTTACCAAGCCTGCATAGTGGCCTACAGTTTTGACATTACATAACACTTCCTCACATACACAAAGGACTATGGTTCCTGGGGTGAAATAAACAACTCTGCCAAGGTTATGGACACCTGTCGGCAACAGAGCTCTGTTAATGGTATTGAAGTCGTAACCTTTACACCAATGGGTAAGGAAATTATAACCATTGTATCTTATAAACATGATAGTTAATGTAATTACCCAACCATATACCGCATGACTATTTATTACCGCCAATCATTACGGAGCTAGTGACAGTGACCGCATGAGACTCGCTAATTATGTCAAATGTCTTAACCCCAAACTTCCATCAACTCACCGTAGTCGCTTACATATTAAAAGCGATCTAACTTTTTACCTCGATTTCAGTAATACACTGTTTTTGGGGACATGGCATATTTTCATAAGCTGTTCCATAAAGGCCTCGCGGGAGAGCAGACGCTGCTCCTTTATTTGACGGCTGGGATAGCCTATCATATTGTGGGTGGGGGAAGTAACCTCATCATTCCCCATAATACGTGTCAGCCCGTTATTCAAGAAGATCTTGTACTCGAGCACAACATGACTCAACAGTATGATCATTTTCCATTTTTGTTTTCTTCTGCATGAATCGTTGTTCGAAGTTATTTACATTGCATACTCCGTTGCATTTGAATTTGAACGAGAAACACGCCACCAGCTTCTCTGCGTCTCAACGAACAGCTGTTGTTCCTTTGAGAATTTGCAAGTGAAGCCATGGGTGGAAGGTCAGTCCGCCGAGAACCACAAACATTGAATATTTCAGCTACAGCCCGAAGAATCCTGAAGAAAGCAGGATGGTTGACCTACCTCAACCGCCTGAAGGAGTCTAATGAAACTGTAGCGAAGGAATTTTTACAGAACCTACAGGAAGAACACTCCACAATAAGAGGAAAATGAATAGAAGTCACAGACGATATAATAGCAAAAGTCACAAGACTACCAGCCACAGGACCAGTATGGACAATAAAGAAGGAAAGGTTGCAGAAGATTGTGGAAATCTTTCAGGACAAGGGCCAGAGTTTAACAGTTCGAGGAAAGGGCGTGCTACCAGCAACGCTAGGAGAGACATGGGCGGAATTGGCGAAAATTATCCAGATCTACATTACTTGCGAGGGCAGAAAAAACGTGGTAAGACCACGACATCTAAAACTCCTAGCTATCTTAAAACAAAAGTGTTCTGTGAATTTACCTGCATTGCTTAATTAGCTATTGCATGATGTGGCACGAAGTATGAAAAAGGCACAGCACAAATAATCTGTGGTTAGCCACCACGGATTAATTTGCTTGATAGTAAACCATAGTCTCACCCAGCAGTAGAGCAGCTGGGAAGAAGTAATTGATATTATTAATAAAGGGACTGACATATCTGGACGCCCAGAAAAATAAAAACGAATTGATAGCACACCCCAACGCCCAGAGAAATGAAAGAAGGACGCTTGCACAGAAGTGCAAGCTGAAAAACAAGCTGAGAAACAAGCCGAAAAGCAACTTGAGAAATGACCCGACGCTGGTACATCTGAACAACCAGAAAAAACGTAGAAAGTTGGCAAGGCTTGCAGAGTTACAAGCAGAGTTGAAGAAACCCCGGGCTCGCACGAGCTAAGCAATAGAGATCATAGATGAGCAATCTGCGGAGACAGATACAGAAGAAGAAAGTAATGAGGATGTAGAGCATTCCACAGGGACAGAGACAGAAGAAGAAAACAACAGGGAAACAAAGCAGTCTGCCGAGGCAGAAACAAAAGAGGAAGACGTCGAAGGGGAAGAACAGTCAGCGGAAACAGAAACAGGAGGAGAAGAAGAACAGGATGTAGAAGAAGGAGACGAGAAAGAAGAAGTTGAGCGGCCCAAGCAGGAGGAAAAAATGGAACAGTAGGGAGGAAGCCCAGTACAGAACCCGATAGGGGAAGATGAATTGGCCAATATTCTGGCCAATATGGGCGAGTATGGCCAACCCCTGAGTCCATCCAACCTCCAGGCCGAAGAAGAAACCCAGGAAAAAGATGCACCCAAGAAAGTGCATACAGAAGAAACATAAGTAGAAAACTCACCTGTCCATGATAAAAAGGTAACAGAAAATAGCGAGCAGGAACAACCCGTTCCTAGTCAAGAGGCACCAGAGGAGAGTCCGGAGGAAATAAGGGCAGAGGAGGAATTGGCCCAAGAAACAATAGAGCCAAGCAAGGTTCTTACCCCGGATCAGCCACCTTAAGAAGAAAATCCGGAAATTAGCCACAGTCCAACCCACAACAAACAATCAACTGTTCTTTCTGAGAAATTGATGGAAATAAGGGAATTACAAAAGGAAAAGTGGACACTATTAAATGTAATAGTCAGGCTTTGCCAGCAGATTAGACTTCTAAAAGCAAGACAAAGGGGGGTAGGAACCTCAAGAAGAAAAGGTTCGGCCACACCAATAAGACCCCGTAAGAACAAGAGGCGAAGGACCGGAAGCCGTTCCACTACTCAAAACCCTAACAAAAGCCAAACTGTTGTTCCTAATGAAGCAGAAAGACAAACTGTTGTTCCAATTGAAACAGAAGAATAGACTGGTGTTCCATTTGAAAAGGAACAGCAGTGGGCTGGAGTTCATGTTAAAATTGAAAAAGACGATAAGGTGGTTTAGACGGAGGCACCACCTTCGGGAGTAATAAGGGTTATGAATTCAAAGCAGCGTAATAATAAAGTCCAAGTAAAACTCCCAGCCTCCATGGATGCATGGAAAAAGGACCCAAAAACAAGAACCCTTCACCATCATTTGAAGTAGGCCCAACAAGAAGCAGAAAGGCTCAGGGAGTAAACGGTCCCCCGTGAAAAATATGAGGAATTACAACAACAGTTAAGGGACGTCAACCTGTCAGAAAGCCAATCCTTCAAAGGATGGCGAAAGGAGCAAGAGAAAGTTGCCAAGGTAACCCGTAGATTAGATGTAGTTATTAAACAAATGGATAGCTTGTGTGCTCTGTACAATGATGCCCTAGCATGTAGAGCCCCTGCCAAAAACTATGCCCTGTTTCTAATGGAAAGATACTTACAATTGAAAATTAAGGCCGTTAGGGCAGGTGCTCCCATAGAAATTAACACTATAGATGATTTTATAAATTGTTGTAAGAATTATGGGGTAAAAGTAAAAAGGTTATTGTGTGAATTTTACCTACATAACCTTGTACTAGAACAAGAGACCGAGCTGAACCCTGGCCCTTTTGTTGGAGATATTCAATTACAAGCATTCATTTCATTTGCAGTCAATCAAATTAAATGGCTCAAAGCCTACAATGCATTTCAAAGACAAGAAAACGGATTAGACCTATGGGTAAGAGCTGAGCCTAGAGACCAGGAACAGTTATGGAAAAGTCATAGAAATCTCATGAGGGTTCCAGGTGTGATTGAAGCATTTGGACCCATGCATGAAGCAATCATTCGGTAAGGGCTTGAATTCTTTTCTTCTATTAAAGACCCTGCCGTTGAAGCAGCTAAATTTCGATATCGTGTATCTAATCCAAACATTTAGCTTAGGGAGCCGTTTAAGTATGAAAATTTTAAGCTTGCTGCTAACCGATTCCCCCTCTATGGCGAACTTGTTTTGAGCACAGGGCCATCTTGGTTAGGATATAGGTTCCGGAGTCCAATCATTTGGCATCCTACACCCAAATACCAAGCCCTGTATGAGATGCCCAAGGGCCGGACAAGCCATTTCTTTGATCATCTAGTTTCGCATCCTGGGTGTAGGCCCCCACACGAGATTCCATCTCCAGCCTACTCCCTCACTGCTCTGCATGTCAACTACAATGTTTTCATGAGGCCATGAAAAAGGGTAAGCTGGGGGGTGTGTGGAGTACCAAGGAAGGTATGTTTCGATGGTCATTATGGTATCTTTTCATGAAAACTCAAAAGCCTTTTGCATGGGAAACTTAGATAATGATAAGAATTTATAACAAAACATGAGAGATTAATGAGAAACACTGATAATCGTCATTTCTATGTGCAGGAGGGAGGAAAAGCGGAAGGTGGCCATTCCAAAAGTAAAGATAAAGATGAGCTAACTTTTGTCCCTTTGACAGAAGACCAGAAGTGAACCAGATCAAAACAGATCAACCCAAGAAAGGACGCGGAGATACCAGCACGGAACAGAAGCGGGAAGAAGTAACACAGTATTAATGATTCTGCGAATCCCTCAGGATCTTAGATCCTGAGGGATCGTTGTTTTACCTATTTCTGTATCTAGATGTCTTCGCCATTTCTCCTATAAATGGGATAGCACTGTTGGCTACGTGTGTAATTTCATTTAAGGAAGATCAGGACTATGATCTTTATGTTCTGTTGAAGACTTGAGTTCCTGTAATTTTATTGCATGCTTTAATACAGACTTGTTCACTTTTTATCTTTGAGCGTGGATCCATCTTAAGCGATGTACCCCTGGAGGCTAAGGGCCCAGCCCTGGAGGACACTTTCTCTTGTACTATTACGCGTGGTTTCCGTGTGGTTTGTTCATAGACGTAATCTAGTAATCTGCTATGTTTTGAGAATATTCTATTACATGCTCTGTTGTAATTAACTCATTTCGTGTTCTTGAACTTTATATCGATGCTATGTTATTTTACCAATTCTTTAAGTATTGATTAATCTCTACAGGACACTGTTACTCTATTACAGAATTCTTCATGATTGTGTTTTGCATTATAACAAGTCATCTGGAAAGGTCTCCTTCACATGGTTATCGAACGTGACTGTTCTTCATTGTGAGATACAATCGTATGCGTTTTAACAGAAGCAGATTAAGTATGTTGTGTTTCTAAGGTTTTATAGTATTGTTCCATCATATAAGATTGAAGGATTGGTGTTTTGATTGGAATGATTAAATAGAATTTTAGCTTAAGGAACTCGGTTATTGCTTATTTCGACTGTTGTTCTATTTCTGAATTGTTGTTCCATTTATTTGCTGTTCCATTTATTTTCTGTTCCATTTCAAATTGTTGTTCCATTTCCAGATTGCTAATTTGCTGTTTCTTGAGGACAGACTTAGGCTGTAGTGGACCCCAGCCTCTGCTACTTGGTCCCCAGACCTCTTATCTGCTCCCATCAGCTATGAAAGGGATGCGTTATTGCTACCAAGCTCTTGGCTGATGTGTTGTTCTATTTCATTGCCATTTCCTTTATCTGTTGTTTCATTTCTATTCATTAAGAACGATCCCAGGCTGTAGCGAGCCAAGCATCTGCTATTTGGCTCCCAGACCTCTGATCCATTCTCATCAGTTATGGAAAGGATGGTTTATTGCTACTGAAACTTTGGTTGACACAATACTTGGTGTGAATTGGTCTTTTGAAGTAGTTAAGTTGTAGATTTGCATTAATTTACTTGCGTAGCTTTTAAATAGCTGTACTACAAGCATTACTCTGGCAAATGTTAAGCCTTAGACTGAGACACTCTTTGAAATAACCAGACGATCCCGGATTGACATATTAATGTGAGGTAACTAGAGGTGAAAGAGACCCTTTTTATAGCTCTACAAAGGGCAGTCAAGAATCCTTTATCATGGTGGCAGAGGGAAGGTGCATGAATATTTTCAAGGAGCAGTGAAGAATTCCTTGGCAATTTTCAAAGTGAAAGAATTAGTGGAAACATAAGCATCTAAGAATTTCTCTTTATGCTAGTTCTGTAGAAAACATAAATAATAGCAGGAATTGAACACAGAGTGTATTTAAACAAGTTCTGGGCTATTTTTTTTCCCTGTTGTTAAGATTATGAAACATATATGAAATTTGCAAACATAGAAAACACAAAAACACAGTTTAGAATAACTAATTGATCCAAAGAAAGACACAGGAATTCTGTAGCAGAGCTCAGAACATCAAATCCATAGTCAGAAGGTCCAGCAGCAATGCATTTCAACAGCCTTTGTATTAAGAAATATCAGAGTTACAGCGTAGTCCAAGACGAGAATCACCAACCCCGAATACATTCCTTGGGGGGGTATTTATACAAAAAGAGAGTTACAAAATATCTTATGGATAAGATATGAAGTAATAACTTCCTTCACCTACTCTGTCAGAGAAATAAATGCAAAAATAAAGGTAAGAGTTATTATGGTTGTGCTGGCCGCTTTAACTGACGAGATATTTTAGACTTTTCAACACAGGAATTCAACTGGTAGTTGTGTCTTTAATTTGCATTCCTGCGTTGTTGTCATGATCTTTTCACCTGCTCTTGATTTATCTTTAATGTGTCCTAATCCTCGCTTGAGCTCCTTCCTTCATATCTGCCACGTGTCTTGCTATTTGACCAAGTGTACATAAGCAAAAAGATCCAAATTACCTAGGTAAAACTTCCAGCATACTCTGCCACCACTGTTCTGTAGGCAACTGATGTCTTTGTATTTTTACAAGTATTTCATCAGCCTCAATATACCTGTAAAAGTTAGGCTTGACTTCAAAAAGATGATTTATTTCATGTTCTATAAAAAACAAATTTTCCAATTTGCAATATAAACTCTGTCCGGAAGGAGGTCCTGTGTCTTCTGAAGTGCTGGATGATGCAGTGATCTGATTTGTTACATACATGTTTACCCTGTGAGCATATTGTTGATGTGATAATAGTTTTTGATTACTTGTTAGTAAACTGGGTAGACCCTTCTGCTGCAAGTTTGTGAATTTCTCTGTGAATGCATTAATGTCCATCTGCATCTCTTGACACTTCCTTTCCAAAGTCTGTACAAAATTTCTCATTGTTAGCACCTTCTTCACTATCAAAATGGTGCCTGTCCTGTCTGAGATCTCCAAAGCTGCTAGTTGTTCTTTAGTATTGGTATTCAAAAAATGGATGAGCCTATTGGCCTACTCAGGCATATTTCCTAATGATTCTCTGGCCCTTTGAATTTGCTCTTGTGCCCTTTCTATCAATTCAATTTGTTCATAGATTGTCTGAATTGATAGCCATTGGTCAGTAATGGACTGGCCAATCTTGGTCCACAAAATCATTTTAATGTCTGTCAGAGGTTTATGCAAGGTGAGATCCTTTTCCAATGATTTCACCTTGTTCTCCAGGGCCTTCACCTCTCTAGTCTTCTCTGCCACTGTTATTTTTGATTTGTCATAGCTCACCTCTAGCTTGGCTAGTCTTTCTTTTTCCTCTTTGAGCTCTGACATTTTAGCTTCTAGCTCTTTCAGTGCCTTCATCATTTCTTCCATCCTCATGTTGGTATCTGGCTCTGTTGTTGCTGCTACTGTAGCATCTGTAATTGTTGTACCTATTGTTGATGTTGGCTTAGTGGGAGGGATTGTTGTTGTGTCTATGGGGGGAGCAAAGACAATTGTTGGAGCTGTTTTAGGTGGCTGGGAGGTCGACTCTCCCTGCTTAGCTTGCAATGCTTTCTCCAACTCTTGCTCTATCTGCATTAGCCTTTGATTCATTCTCATCAACAAATCCATTACATCCTCTTCTGCTTTTTCTTGTGCTAGTTCTGTTATTTGTGGATGCATGGTGACAGGCAGCTTCAATTGCTTTCTAAGGGCAACAATATCTTCCTCCTTCTTCTTGATCAATGCTTTGGTTCCCTTGGCATCCTTGGGATCATGTCCCAACTCAATAATTATTTCTTCCAGAGCCTTTATTCGGTTGTCTTTGGTTAGAGAAGAGATCTTCTCCAAATCCAATTCAGCAAATGTATTACGCAATGACTCTTTTAATTGGTGGGCCAGCATTGCCTTGTCTGCCAATGTAGCATAGACCATTTCACCCGTTTGTTTGTGCAATTCTATTTGGTTCATTGGGTGTATATCTTTGGCAAGGACCTCTATATTGGTCCTTATGTAGTCATCTGCAGACTGTGGCTGTTGAATCTTGGGTTTGAAATGACTTAAGATCATTTTCTCCTCCTTGATGTCATAAGCTGCCATTAGTCTATGCTGTTTGGAGGGTGTCATCTTAAGAAATTGATCATACAACTGAATTCTTAATGACGCATTTTGAGCCTTAATCTCCATAAATGATTATTTGATATCTGATCGTTTCTTGGCTTGTGACCTTGAGGAGGAGACTTCCATTCCATGCTGCCTCTCCCCTTCTTGTCTGTGAGAACTAGCGAAAGTCTGTTGGCTGATGGACCTCTCTCCTTTTGTGCTTTCAGTGATTTCTTCCACAATTTCCTCTTCAGGAGGATCTACCCTTTGCCTTTTGGCCTCTTCGTGTTCTGTTGACCCACTTGTAGGTGTGGTCTCTTCTCGGTCTCTTTTCTTACTTATTTCCTTAGGAAGAGGAGTCTGCAGTGTTGGTACTTCCGGTTCTTGTGCCTGTAGTGAAGGGGCTTGCCCTTGACTGTGTTCTTTTGAGGTAGTTAGCTGTTCTACCATCGTTTCTTGCTCTGCAACTACTAACTCCTTGCCCTTTTCTGTCCCTATTGTTGGTGTACTCCTTTCCTAGGCAACTTGTTGTGAAGTTGTAGCAGTTGATGAGCTTTCCTCGGTTTGTTGTGGTATTTTGAATGACACCTGCCAAAGGAATCTAAGTCAAGAGTTATTTCCAAATTTTTCGTGGTTTATTCCATTTTCGCTTCCTCGGTTAACTCTTCAACTAGTGTACCCTCCACCCACTCATCTTGGTTGGCAAACTTTTCTACGTCAGGGATGCTGCAATGTTCATAGGGTGCCAACCTATATTTTACCCTTCTTGCATTAATGAAGCCATTTGGGTCATAGGGTACCCACCAAAAGCTTCTCTTGAGTTTGAGTGTTTGACCCAATATTTCATCAACATCCTTCCATCCCTCTTTCTTGTTCATAACAAAGGGGCCTAACTGGTCTCTGAGTTTCAATTGGGCCTTTTTCTTTGTGCTATGGAAGTGACTCAGATCTGAATTGATGAATTGCCTAAAATATTCCAAGGCAAACAGTCTCATTGGCACATATCTGGGTAGCCTGTAGGGGCATAGCTCACAGCCATATATCCTCAGAATGGTGTGATTCCGGTAAAAGTACCAATCACCTATTTTATAGTTTTTGGAGAGCTGTAGTATCTTTTGCATATCACATGTCAGTCTAGGAGGAGGGGTTCTCATCAGGAGAGAAGATACTGGGTATACAAACATATCAATAAACTCACAATAAGAGTAGGGAGAGCTGCGGACTTCATGAAAGATTGGGGTCCAAAAAATCACAGACCTCCTTTCCCCTTTATGGTCCAATTTTCTAATGGGGAATTGGAAGATATCTGGCTGATAATATAAGAACAAATGATAGATATAGGATGAATATTTAAAGATTCCCTCCCTGTCTAGCCTCAACAATTGGTCATGTATCTTGTTGGCAATAAATTTGGCATAGTTGTATTTGACAACAGGGGGCTGCCCTGGGGTAAATATAGACATCATAACCAATATGGTTTCATCAATATGCTCACTTGTTTTGAACCCCAGAACAAAAGATATTGTATCAACAACTAATCTACCCACTTCAATGAAAGATGCATAATGGAAAGGAGGTGGCTCCTTAGGCTGGTGATCTGCTCTCATAAACACTTAGGTAATTCTGGTTATCTCTGAGCTGGAGAGTTTGGGGCATTCATCTAGCAAGAATTTCATGGTAAGAGGAAACTGGAGGTGGGTTGGTTTGAAGTTCAACATTTGATTTATAGAGTCAAGAGTAATATGAAAAAGGGTAGTTCCAGATGGACTCTTAACTGCCCTGTTTGTTGGCTCATGTTCTCACAACAGAGGTGAATTATCTCAGGGAAAATATTCACATAGGGGAGGTAGTATTTGGGTAGATTTGATTCCCATATGCCATAGACATCATTTTGGTTTAAGTAACTATTTCAGAGTTCACAGACTGCTTGCAGATGGTTTTGGTAGCCTACTAGGTCTTGGATTAGATAGTCTTTATCAGCTAAGGGAAGATGTTCCAATTCCTTGTGGGGTGCATTGAGAGGAGTGATGTTCAAGGCTACTGGACCTTCCATGGCTAAACTCTGTTGCCTTTAAAATTGGAAATTTCTGGCTCTGTGCAAGTAAAATAGGCAAAACAATGGCTTTGTGGATTTCTCTAGGATTTTCACCGTTGAAACTGGTTTGTTGGCTTTAATTTAGCTCTGTGGATTGAAATTAGCAGGAGAAACAGAACTTATGGTCTTCTTTGGCACAATGGGCGACAATTGTGGACAAAAGGCAGTTTTTGGGGTTCCTTGGAGAATTTGTAGGGCCGAACGAGCTCAATTTCAGCTCAATGTGTGGATTTATGGTGAATTTGGCAAGACAGAGGTTATGGTGGGTATTTGGGCAGCAACACAATGTTTCTTCTTCAAATTATAGGTTTTGTGGGCAATTTTACAGAGAAAACCAATGAAAAACAAGGTTGGGGGCAAGTTGTTGTAAATACTTGTTTTATCGGTGAATTGGCCGATGTGCAAGTGACCAGGTGAGCAGGGAGGCCGAGCTGTGGAGTCAAAGCTGCTGGGTGGCGGACTTATATGGTGAAAATACTATTTTTCACGTAAATGCGAATGCACAGGTCGCTTGGAGAAAACAAAGATAAATGGGTAAAAACAACATTTTCACCCCTTTTTACCCGAAATTTTGACTTTGGCGAGTTACGGTGCGCTTTTTTCTGATGACGTCAGCATGATGTCATTTTGTCGTGTAGCGGGGTATGGATGCTGACATGGTAGGTGACATGGCATGTAATGTGGCAGGTGACGTGTTAGGTGACATCAGCAGATAGGCAAGCGGCAAGGGAGGTGATGTCATCAGGTGATGTGGGCATGACGTCAGCAGGGAGGCAGTGGGGTGGTAAGTGGTATTCCCCGCAACACTTTTGGAGGAAAGTGGTATTAGGGGAGGGGGCTCCGAACACACCGGGCGCCTGACACGCGTCCTCGGTATGGCAGAAATACCGCCCATCCCCCGAACGCTAAAGTTCGGCATGTTAGGGCTTGCAATATCGCCGACCACCGTCGGATCTGTCAGCGCCGATCAGACGGCTAGTGGGTAATGAAGGTGGCGGCCGGTTAACAGCGGGGGACCCACTTTAATTTTTTGCGTTTTGTAATGTTTTGCGGTGTATTTCCGACTTTGGGTTAAATGGGTTTTTTGGGTAAAAATGCGGGTTTCGGCTATTTATTTAGCCAGAGGCTAAACAAGTCCGGATGGGGCACGTGGAGGGTTGTTATTGGCCCCGGGTAGACCAATAAATCCCTAAAAAAAAAATAAAATATAGCTATAGTTAGCCAAGGGTCGGGGTATTAGATTTTTTAGGGATTTTGTGTATTTATACATAGTAAGGGAGGGGAATATACATAGGAACTATATAATAGGGTTAGTAGGTTAATATGACTATGTGGAATGGGTTTTTATGGATTAGGCTAAGTTTATAGAGTGAAACATAGGCATGGGGGGAATGAAAGGATACCAAGTTATAAAGTTTAGGAAACTTGGAAAAATGGAATAAAGACTTTTTACACAAGAAATGTGGCTTGTTTTGCCTAGGTGAAAACACCTTTTCACTTAGTTTTTCTATGAGATGAAGTAGACTAAAGGAAATGAGCAGATCTCATTGTCCTTGTGGAGAATGTTAGTAAGTGTTTCTTGGGAAAATGGGGAGGGGAATTAGTCATGCTCCATTTGTTTTGTAGCCACCTTGCCATGGTACCTTATGATTTTTATGAGATGAAAACTTGTTCGAAAGGAGCAAATTTCTCATACACCTACTTATATACCATCAAAACTGCCTACCCAACCTAGTATACCTAACATTTTCTCTTCATTTTCATTGGGTGCATTTGAACTAGCAAACCCTGATTCTTCTCTTTTCTTTTAGCTGCCCTCCTATCTAAGTCTACCCTTATCTCTTCCAGGGCTCAAATTAAGCTTTTGAGACCCTTTGCTTCTCTACCTAACTACTTGTCTGCCAAGCTTGAACTGTTTGTGCAGACCTTTATTCTATATTCTAAGACAAGTAAATTCAAACATGATCTAGCCAGGATTAGGCTGTCTGGCTATTCATCAACTGTGGCAAGAGTTAACCACCTATACATAGTGAAGTTCTTCAAAATATGGAACCTTTGCAGCATGAAAAGGATGAACATATTTGGCATTTCTCCAGTCAATCATGAAAAATGAAACCTATTGGTATAGGAAGCTAACAGTGGCTCTAGTTGGGGATGGCTTTTCCTAGTAAAACATCAAGAACAATAGGTCAGATGGCCTTATATTCAGTTCTTGCTGTATTCTAAAATTTCTCCTTTGTTGTTCACAAAAAATGGCTCCTCTGCAATGTCTGTATTTCTCATGAACTCATTCCAATTATTGCAGTTCTATTTTGGGTACTCTGTTTGATTTTTTCTCAATATTTTCACAGTACCCAAGTCTACTACTTAAGCTTCTTCTAATAGGCTCAAAGTATAGTACCCAATGGTGACACAATTCCTTGCCTTCTCCTCAAAATTTGCTGTAAACTATTCCCTATCCTATTGCTGTAATAAACTGCAGAAAGTAAACACTACTATGTACAAATTAAAGTGTTGGTATTTTTAACAAAGTGGATCAAAATAATGCTTCAGCATTCTGCAATTGACTGGTCCATCATCTACCTCTATACCATCCAGGCTTTCCAAAAAGTAGGTGTTGTTTCTTTGTACAGTCTGAATGATAAATGGTCCTCTCCATAAGAAATCAAATTTTCCATGTTTTCCCCTATCTTCTCTTCTAGAATCCCACTTTAAAACTTTATCCCCAATGAAAACATCCTCTGCTTTAGTTCTTTTATCAAATATCTTTTTAAGCTTTTCTTGTAGAACTTGAGCTCTGTGATAGACCTCCTCTCTTGTTTGTTGTAAGTGAATAGTTTGATTGATCCTTCTTTGAATATCATTAGGTTCTGCCTGTATCTCTTGTAGCAACTTTATCACTGGGATTCCCAAAGAGGAAGGGAATATTGCCTCCATTCCATAAACCAATTGATAGGGATTGGTCCCATTAGATCTCTTAGTGGTCAATCTGTCTGCCCATAGTGCATTTACAAGCTTTTTATGCCAATTTTTCTTGTTCTCCTCCAAGACTTTCTTAATGATGTTGATCAAGCTCTTATTGGAGGATTCAGCTAGGCCATTACCTTGAGGGTAATAGGCTGTAGAATGGCCCAAGGTAATATGGTAATTATGGCAGAAATTAATCATTCTCCGGGCAGCCAAACCTAGATAAGATGTTGGTCTCAAGGAATTGCATGATTACTAAGTCATTAGCTTGCCTACAAGGGATGGCCTCTATCCACTTGGTAAAATAGTCTGTAGCAGTCAAAATCCATTTATGCTGGCCAGAGGATGAAGGGTGGATTTCCGCAATGAAGTCTAAACCCCATTGTTGAAATGGTTTTCAGTGGAAATGGGTTTGAGGGGCAGAGGCAGCAACGTTTTCTTGCCTTCAAAAATTTGACACTTGTGGCAAGAAGTTACATACTTTTTCACAACAGCAAATAGGGTGGGCCAATAAAATCCAACCCTTAGGATTTTATCAGCAGTTGATTTCCAATATAAATGTCCACCACAATCCCCTGCATGAAATTCTTTAAGTACTTTGTCAGTTTCTTCTTTGATTAGACAATTTAATAAAACACCCTCATGGTTTTTCCAAAAGAGAGCATGATCTAAAATGCAGAACTTGGAAGCTTTCATTTTCAAAAAGCTTTTCTTAGTTCTGGATAATCCTGAAGGAGCTTGCAGGTTTAATAACACAAAAGATGTGTCAGCATACCAGGGTGATTGTAAAAAGGCTTGATTGATCTGTGGCGTCGCCATCTCCTGCTCATTATCCAGTTGATTTATGTCAAGGGCTTGAAAGTTAGTTTCAGTCATGAGTTTAGCTAATCCTTTTCCTTTTATCAGTTTCACTGGTTTAATTTCAATGTCATATTCCAGTATGGTAGCTATCCATTTGCCCCTTTTGCCTTCAATGCCTTCTTGCATCAGGATGTCTTTAACAACAGTGTTGGGAACATAAGCAATCACATGAGAGTACAAGATGTAAACTCTAAAGTCCTTGATGGCCTTTACAAGGGCATATGCTTGTTTCTCCATGAGTTGATATTTAAGTGGAGCATCTCTAAGGGCTTTGCTGAAGAAGGCTATGGGTTTTTCACATCCCTGGTCATCTTTTTGAAGCAAGACAACAACAATTGTATGTTCTGATGCAAATGAGAATATGATAAAGTCCTTGTCAAAATTGGGGCTTGTGAGGACTGGTGTTTGAGTCAAAGCTTTTTTTATTTCTTCAAGGGCTTGCTTAGTTTCTATTGTCCACTTAACCTTGGAGTCTTTTTTGAGCATGTTGTTCAGTAATCTTATTAGCTCAAGCAGATTTGGTATGAATCTTCTTAGAAAATTGATCTTCCCTAAAAAGGCTTGTAGTTCTTTAATGTTTCTAGGGTGAGGGACTTGTAAGATAGCTTGTATTCTGTTCGAATCAATTCTAATGCCTTCTTTAGAGATGATATGGCCCAATAATTTTCCTTCTTCTAGGCCAAACAATGATTTCTTTGGATTTAGTGATATACCATATTTTCTGCAAATTAAGAATACTTGCTTGAGATGATCTAGGTGTTCTTGACCTGATTTGGAGAAAGTTGTAAGGTCATCTAGGCAAATGACTAAAAAGTCATGGATCTCTTTAGCAAAAGCAATATCCATGGCTCTTTGAAAAGTTGCTCCTACATTCTTGAGTCCAAAAGGCATTTTCACATATTTGAATGTTCCTCAAGAGATTGTGAAAGCAGTTTTATCTTGGTCATCAGGGTGCATTAGGATTTGATTGAAGCCTTAGAATCCATCTAACAGTGATATCCTTGAAGCACCTGTTAGCCTCCTACTGCAACAGGTTACTCATATTTCATGATTGACATTTTATAAGCCAAATATGTCATACTTTGCATGCTGCAATGCTCCATATTTGCTAAACAGTCACCAAGTAAAGAAGGCTACTCAGAGTTCATCTAACTGCTTTCCAAATTCTGAAAATTCATTCCAGTTTTGTAGAATTTTCAGCTAAAGGGAGATCCAAACAGCTTAATCTTGGTCTCCCTAGGTTTCAATTTCCTGTTTTAGAATATAGAGAATCAAAGGAGCCCAACTACTTAATCTGGGCCCTTGGAAGAAAAAAGGGTAGTTTGTAGATAGGAAGGCATAAAAAGAAAAAATTGAAATGCTGGGTCCGCAAGTCTAAGTGCACCCAAACTAAAAGAAGAAAAAATG
>APFE031696699.1:66487-114771 GCA_000404065.3 Pinus taeda
AACTATCCTCTCTATTGAGATTGCATGGTCTCTTTTCAATCTCCAAAGCTTCCCTGAATTTCCGATGATGAAATTGTGAAACTCTAGCAATGACACTAGCCTCTCTTTTCAATGAGGAGGCTAGTGTCATTGCTAAAGTTTCACAGTTCCATCATCGGAAATTCAGGGAAGCTCTGGAGATTAAAAAGAGACCATGCAATCTCAATAGAGAGGATGGTTGGAAGATTATAGATTTGGTCCCAGCTCTCTGTCTCTGAATCGCTTTTCTCCCATTCTGCCCCTCCCCCTGGCCCCTCGTTTCTTAATCATGCTTTTTTATATAAATATTTTACAAAATATATTATTATTTTATATTTTAAAAATTTATTAATTATTTTTTATTCTTTTCTGAAAATTGTATAATCGTATGTTTTTATTCCCAATACTTTTAGCTTAATTATAATTTGTATAAATAAAAAAAAAACATTAATTTAATTATTTTTTATTTTTATAGAGGCATGGTCCCTTATAATTTAGATTTTTTTTTCTAAATTATTATTACTACTATATAATATATATATATTATATAATATTATAAGTATATATATAATAATAGCTGAAATTTGTTAATCATATGTTTTATTTAAATAACTTATAGGAAAATCTATTAAAAGTTAATGATACTTTTTAACCAATAAATTTAAATTAATTATTATTTTTATTAAATTAACAACCTATTAAATTTAATTATTTTTATTTTTATTTAGAGGCATAGTCCCTTATTAATTTAGATTATTTATATAAGGTCCCCAATCTTGTTTAGCCGTTGGCCAAGTTAGCCATTGGAGGCTCTGCTCAAAGCTATTTAACATACAAATTTGGATTTGACTCTTCAACTTGTCTTGACGATGAACCACACTAGTTTGTTCGAAACACGTCGACAAATGATAGATCTTGTGATTTACGCCGAAAAATCTCTTGTGAACCTGATATGGATCACAGAAGCCTCAATTCAATAATTCTCCATGAGTTAATTAGTTGTGAAAAATCAAACATGAAGTCTATGTGAGGACATGTAACAATTTATCTATTAATTGAGGAATTTATCCATCAGTTAAAGAGATAAGGATGAGTTCTAATTTGAGTAGTAATTAGTTGGCTTAGTTAACTGAGTCAAGTCTAGTTATATTTGATTTAAATAGATTTTTTAAATTAAGTAAGTTCAATTAGTTAATGCATGCTTGTATATAACTGTTGCACTTTAGATAATTGAAGATTCTCTCATGAATAACTCATGCATGTCAGTTCAGACAGAGACCCCGTTGAGATCAGAGAAGGGACAGCGTACTGTCAGTTGGATTAATATTTTTCCTATAAAGGAAGCTCATCCATGATGAGGATTTATCTCCTTAAGGACTGTTTAGTTGGATGAGAGGTTAGTGAGTGTGTGAAGAGGCCAATTCACACAAGTGGCTGCACTAGACCCCAATCAAAATTGCGCAAAAAAATAGGAGGCTTGGAGGGCAGACCAGAGGTTAGATAGAGGCCTTTGACTATCTATGAGTAGCAGAGGTATTATAGAGAGAGAAGGATAGCTTTTGAGCTGATTCTTTTTGTAATACTGGCTATATTTCCACTTGTATGATAATACACAGATGGAGTTTTAGGTTGGTGCTTTCCCCTAGATATTTATTTTGTGTTATGTGTGATTGATTTCTCCATATCAGTTATATGTGTTCTTATTGATGTTGCTCATGTTCGATTAAGCTTTCGCTAAATTGGTTATAGAAGTAGATCAAGTATTTTGCTTTAGTATATTGCATTATCAAGTGATCTACAGTGGGAATTTATACATGGTATTGGAGCAAAGGTGATCAAAGAGGAGAAAAATATACTAGAGGAGATTTCGAAGTTTTGAGCTTTGGGCTGCGAGTTTTCAAAGCAAATCTAAAAAAAATTATGCAAAATTTTCAGAAACAAATATCATATCTAGATTCCTTGCGGAAAAATACCCAAATTCAAAAGAAAAATTGGATGAATCGCAATTTGGATGAGGGAGATATCGTTGATTTAAAATCATCTCTTTTTCCAGAAAATTTCGTGACGGGAAGAAAGTGGAAACAGATTGGTGTGTTAGCCAAGAACCTGCATGCACTTGAGATACAAGATGCATGCAAAGCCTTGAGGAGCAAGGCAAAGGTTAAATACTTTGTGGTTGAGAAGGAGAGTAAATTACCTCTCAACATGTAGCGCTCTCAGACAATTATGGAGGAGCCATGATTGAAGAAGCAGCTTCAGGAGGTTGTGGAGTAGCCACAACTGGAGAAGCCGAGAGGAGACTAAGTGGAGGCATCCACTCATGCAAAGACCTCCATTAGGGGGAAATTTCGAGTCAAGTGGGTAGAGGGATCACATGCAACCATACCTCCAAGTGGGAGGTGGGGCAATGTGACGTGATAGTCCTAAGAAGGCTGAAATAGGGGCAGGATCCTCGAGGTACCCAACCTCTTGGATTAGACCTTGCTATGGGAGCCCCGAGGAGGAGTAGTAGAACTGACTGATTAGGTAAAGAAAGATGCGGATGGAGCGATAGAGAGAGCTACAGTGCAAGAGTCCCAGGATAATGTAGAGATAGCAGGTTGCAACAATGTGAGAGGCATAGGAGTGTTGCACTAGTGCAGGATGGCACAGAGAGGTGTGCAATGGTGCGAGATGCATAGAGTGTTGCAGTAGCTCAAAGGTCAAAGAGGGAGAACTTGTTAGTAGCAGGTAGAGCTTCAACATCAAAGTATGTTTCTAGCCCAACAGAAAGGTCAGTGGGGAGTTTTTTTGTTCTGAGAGTTGCTGGAGCAACCACATTTGGTAGAAGTGTTGCATGCAGAACATTCCAGAGTTATAGGATCGTGTTCGAGAGCCTTTCTTGTTGAGAGGGAGTGTTGAAAATAGCAACAAGAAATGCTAAAAATAGCACTGTTATAAATAGCAGTTCGGGTATTAGTGCTGGATTAGGCAACAGGGAATGAAAAATGGAAGTACTAAAAATAGCATTCTATTTTTAGCAGTTCAGTATGGATTCCTATTTTAGTCAGTCCCTAGACTAAAATAGGAAGTAAAATTTGAATTTGAACTTAACAGCTGTTTGAAAATAAATTAATTAATTCTCCATGAGTTTATTAGTTGTGAAAAATCAAACATGAGGTCTATGTGGGGACATGCAACAATTTATCTATTAATTTAGGAATTTATCCTTCAGTTAAAGAGATAAGGATGAGTTCTAATTTGAGTAGTAATTAGTTGGCTCATTTAACTGAGTCAAGTCCAGTTATATTTTATTTAAATAGTTTGTTTAAATTAGTAAGTTCAGTTAGTTAATGCATGCTTGCATATAATTGCCTCACTTCAGATAACTGAAGATTCTCTCATGAATAACTCATGCATGTCAGTTCAAAAAGAGACCCAGTTGAGATCAGAGAAGGGACAATGTACTATCAGTTGGATGAGTATTTTTCCTATAAAGGAAGCTCATCCATGATGAGGATTTATCTCTTTCAGGACTGCGTAGTTGGATCAGAGGTTAGGTAGTTGGATATGAGGCTTGGAGGGCAGACCAGAGGTTAGATAGAGGCCTTGGACTGTCTATGAGCAACAGAGGTATTGTAGAGAGAGTAGGATAGCTTTTGAGCTGATTCTTTTTGTAATACTGGCTATATTTCCACTTGTATGATAATATAGAGATGGGGTTTTAGGCTGGTGCTTTCCCTTGGATATTTCTTCCGTGTTATGTGTGATTGATTTCTCCATATCAATTATATGTGTTCTTATTGATGTTGCTCATGTTCGATTAAGCTTCCGCTAAATTGGTTGTAGAAGTAGATTAAGTACTTTGTTTTAGTATATTGCATTATTAGGTGATCTACAGTGGGAATTTCTACAACCCCAATCGCTCGCTTTCCAAGATTAAGGGAACAACTAGGCAGCTATAGTCACTTACATAACTCCTTCTTTGTACAACCAAGACCAAAAAGAGGAAATCTCAGTCTTCCAATGAATTTGCTCAATGACCGTAGGATTCCACAGTTAACTGCAAATAATGACAATGCATTATAATCTTCAGAACCAGATTTTTGAGCATAAGCTTTGTTGGATTCATTTATGGACATTGTAGTTTTTTTGTTAGTTATTTGCATAGATGAATTTATGAATCATTGTACTCACTTTTGCTAAATCATTTGATGACAACCTAAGAAGAAGAATTTGCAAGGGTTTCCCCATAGTGGGTTTTTCCTTGGTCTACAATCAATTCTACTGTCTCTATGTGTGAATGTTTTTCCCATTGTTCCTTTATGTTATGCTACATTGGTGATAATGATGATATTATTCTTTCTACATAGTTGCATATGCTGTTGAATGATGTTGTAAATTTGAATAATGTTATGATAGCATGGGGTGAACTTAATGTGTTAATGAAGAAATGCAATTATCAAAGCAAATAACAATATAGCCCTAAGAAAAATTAACATGTTATCAACGTTGGGCTGAAGAAAAGTCATGGAGATAACCCCATTGGAGACACTTTTGATGGAATCAAGAGAAGATGGATGAGACCTGAAAGAATTCTAGGGTTTGAAGAAAACCTTAGGCAATTTGTGTATTAGGGTTTAATGGATATTATGTGGCTAGGATTTGAGATATGAAACCTTGCATGGTCAATGTAAATATGCTCAAGCACATGTGATAGATTTGATGAAACCCTAGATGGAATAACCTCTAGTAATCCTGGTTGTTGATAAAATTGATTGAAATATTGAAGGCAACATTATTATATGGACAATGGACAGTGATGGCTCTTGAAGGTTGGTTCAAGAGGGAGAGGATCACCTCTCTTGAAAAGTATTTATTGACTTATAATGTTCCTTTATGTCTTTACTTTTGTTTAGACTTATAGATCTGATTATTGTTTTGATCATTATGTATACTTCCTGCATGTATATTTGAGGATATGGATGTTTCTAACCTCCTTAATGATATGTGATAAGTGGATCCTTCTTGAGGATCATTTGAGATGTAGGAAAGAAAAGCTAAAGCTGGAAAAGGTAAAGAGGCACTTGATGAAAAGATGACTAAGTGCTACAAGTTGCCTATGTCAAATGAATAGGTGCACAGGTATTTGAATACTACAAGGTATGCATGATATATTTTTCATTGTTATGTTTCAGCTATAATATTGAATGGAAAGGTAAGTCCTAAGATATGATGATAATGTCTCCTTCTCAAATGGCTCATGCATGCATATCAAAGTGATTTGGATTCGTGGCTCCTATGATGAAATGGTGCACTTGATGTTGAACAAGTATCTTACATAATGAATTTCTTGATTCTATGAAGCTACTTGGAAATATTGATTTCTGATATATTGGTATACTTTATGTTTAGTTAACATTTTTCATTTTTGATATCGTTATCTCATGAAGAAGGCTAATTCCTTGACTCCAATAGTTGGCAGCTTGATGCTACTAATTTTGTTTGTGAGAAGCATGATAGCCATGATAATAGAAGTGTAACAATGAGATTGACATTCATGATATTTTGTTGATAGTGGTTATGCTTTGATATGCTCAGTAATTATGGCATATGGAAAAAATGAATGCCCTGACTTAATGGATTGAGTTACGTGACAAAGAAGTAATGTTGTGATCATGATTCTTGAACTATGCTCCTATTATCTATTTGAAACTAACCCTTAATGAAAGAGTGATGTGATGGTGAAGTAGTTAATGCTAACATATATGACCATGATATATATGTGGATATACTATGAATGTATGATCTAATAGATTTGCTGATGCATGATAACATTATAGACAGGTTTATGGCATGAATGAATATGAATAAAGTGGATTCCAATTCAAAGGGAGAACCTATCCATAAGATCCCTTCTCCTATTGTTATTTGCATTATATACTCTTTACTGTTGAAGAATGATTTATGGGAATGAATAGACAAATATTTGACATTTTTGAACTACAACAAAGTTATGATTTGAGGTGAGATACTTTTCTCCTACTCTAAGCCTCAGTTGCACAGAAGAAAGCCTACAGGTGCAACTATAGCCTCCCAGTTGCACGAAAGAAATCTCAAGGGTGTGATTGAGGCATTGAGATCATTCTGGGCAGATCCGACCATACTCTCTCGCATAACATATTGAAGGATGCAACTGTGATCTCCCAACTGCAGAGAGGAAGGCCTATGGGTGCGACTACGCCTGTTGGACACAAAAATGAAGTTGTATGTATGAAATTAGATGTTCACCTGAAGGATGTCAGTTCTACAAATGTGGAGCAGACAACATAAATATTTGTCAGCTGGAAAGTTTGAATGTTTGCTTTAATATGAATATATAGACCGAACTTATGTTTTCATGTGTGACTGAGACATGCACATACATATAATATATTATTATATATTAGTATATATATATATATATATATATAGATGTCATTATGTTTGAAGTTTGTGCTGCAAGAGTTTGACATGATTATGTTTGGAGTTTTGACATGATGCTTGATAATGACTTAGAGCTTTGACTTGATGGTTGAGATATGTTCTGGGCTATAGATCTCTCTATGATAATAGATTTCAGATTTGACCTGATGACTAATGATTTGATTTGACGACTGGTGATTTTCCTTTATGACAATACTATGTGGGCATAGTTACCTTTAGTAACTAATATTGGTATTCGATAATGGTTTTGTGTTGGCCTCCTTGTACTTAGCACAATATTGATAGTTGTGATTCAGTGTGAAGTAATCTGACATTGAATGGATGGAACCTACATAGCTTATTACGAAGTATGAATTTGCATCTAGTGACTTAAATTATGATCATGAGGTTGTTTTGATGAAATTTGGATTGATATTTCTTATGACAGCTTGTTGGCATGATAATAGATGAAGTCGTGACTTGATGAGATGAGAGTTATACCTATCACCTAGTCTAAAGAATTTGATACAAATTATATTGATGAGTTTGATATTTGTTTCGATATGACAACAATGATTCGTGTAAAGCTAATCATATTGCTATGTCTTCAGGAAGATTTGTGTAAAGAAATATCATCGATCTAGATATGTCTGCATTGAAAATTATGCGGTGAAGCTAAAAAGAAGTGTTGATCCAAACCTCTACTTCAAAAGTGTTCCAAGGTATGATTTTTTTTTTTACATGAAATGAGCCTACAATGATAAAAGTAAGATGGAGATCACTTTTGAAGTTCAAAATGATGAATCATGGCATGATGAATTGATTTCTAAAGTTGGGAAAAGAAAATATATATTGCAAAGCTATTGAAGAAGTACTGGAAAATGGAAATGCAAATCCTTGGACACTCCGATTGAATTTCAAGAATATGTGAAGAGGTATTATTGAACTTGGCTTGGCAACTGATAGTTGACTGAAGCATTGTTGTTCCATTTTGAACATCCATCCATATATATACATGATGTGCATAGAACATGAGTTGATTCATAATTGAGTCATTTCATTCACATTGAGGTGTTGTCTAACATCCATAAAATTACTTACATGGGATGATCCTCCTATGATATGTGACTATTTGGGTGTATTGATGAGATGACCACATTTGGGTGTTGACTTCGTATGAGATCTACCATGATACCTTAAATAAGAGGTCCATAGCATAACCGAGGTTGAGTACAATGTTGCTAGCATGACTAACCATGTGGCAGGATGAAGAAGCTCCTTGGGGAGTCGTTTGAGCGGGATCTGGATACGATATGGATACATCATGATGACAAAAAGTGGGAACCAATTGGTAGAGAATCCCACATATAGATGGGACTGAGTTATCTTCATATATTAAGACAATGTTTTTATACGAGACAAGCTTAAGCTTATGGTTGACACCTCATTAAGAGGGAGGATGAATATGGTATCCTTTTGTGATATATATATATATATAGATATGATTGTTTATGTTCTAATATGATATTTGATTTGATGTCCTACATGAACAAGAGATTGATGTTATTACTACATGATGATAAAGGTGATACTAGATATGAGTATGATGAGAACATCGTTGATCAAGGACATTGAGCCAACTCTTCCCCCTTGTCTGAGCTCCCAGGGTGAGGAATTGAGATAGAGGGCTCATGGGGTTGAGGGAAATCTAGACAATAAGGTATCACCCATATCTGTTACCCATAGGGTTGGATTAATATCTCACCCTATCTTGGTATTTGCAAAGTATAACCCAATTGGCATGATATCCACAAGTTGAGCTTGTTAGGATTGGCCCTCCCCGTCTGGCCAACAGGTTGAGGAGGATTGGAGGCGTGTAATATACCTCTTGGTAAGTCGGGTATCTCATCCAAGATCGTATTATGATGCAATTTTTCTACGACATGACTCTTAAGGTTCTTTGCTGGGAAGATCAGTAGGAAATAGGATGGGTTGAGTAGTATCTCCTCTATATCACCTATTGCTTGATATGGGGTCATAGTAGTAGGTCCCCCATGAGATTACGAGTTGAGATTGATCTCCCCAATGTGGTTCCAAGTTAAGATATGCTCCCTGATGATATGCTCTTCGATGATGATGCAAGTCATAGATATAAATCACCACAGAGATTTTGGGTAGTAGCCTGCTGACAGATATTCTGGGTAGCAACCCGATTAATAGTGGTAGCTTAGGCTCCCCTATGACGAAATATTATTCTTCTAGATTCGATAATGTTCAACATATGAGAAAGGACAATCAAGAGATAAGAAGGAATGAGCAAGAGATGAATTGAGATGATCAATGATGATAAGTGACGATGAGATACTAGAGATTGGATATGATTTTATGATAGGATACACATGACATGATGTAGGTGGAATTCTCCCTAGTTGAGGAGGAGTATTAAAAATATGAAACTATGTTCAAATGCCACTTTTGACAACTCATCTGATGGAGATAATGATTGCATTGAATTCCTCTTTTTGATGGGACCAAAATCGACCTAAAGATCACTCAAATAAGATAAGGGAAATTGTGAAGAAAAGCCCACATGTGCATATTTGATAAGGTCGGCCCTAAAGTAAAGTGGACCACCTTGAAAGGCTATAAATACAAGTTCCCTATACCTCATTTAGACACAACAATGATACAACTTTCTATCTTGTTTTTGGCTCACACAGGTCTGAGGCTCATCCATGGAGGAATAGGTTCACTCTGAGGTGAAATTGCAGGGTCTGAAGCATGCATTTTAGATATAGGGTTTTGGACCATGGTTGCAGGCACAACACATGATGGATCCAGCCGTAGTCGCTCCCATAGAGTATCATGCATACAAATCAAACCTTCCAGTCATGCGGAAAACTCACTATGCATGTGACTGGGAATTAGGGTTTTCGTAGTCCAGTTTTGACCCCAATCATTCGCTTGCCAGGCTTAAAGGAGCCACTAGGCAGTGATAGTCACTTGCATAACTCCCTCTTTATGAAACCAAGATCTAAAAGAGGAAATATCAGTCTTCCAAATATTTCAATCAGTGACCATAGAATTCGATAGTTGACTACAGATAGTGACAATTCATTACAGTCTTCAAAATCATATTTTTGAGCATAAGCTTTGTTGGGTTCATTTATGGGTGTTCTAGTTTTTTTTGTTGGTTAGTTGCATAGATGAAGATATGAGTCACTGTCACTTTTTCTTAATCATTTGAAAACGATATAAGAAGAATAATTTGGAAAGGTTTTCCCCATAGTGGGTTTTCCCTTGGTCTCCGATCAATTTTGTTGTCTCTATGTGTGAATGCTTTTTTCTGTTGTTCCTTTATGTTCCACCGCATTGATGATAATGATGATATTTTTCTTTCTACACAGTTGCATATGTTGTTGAATAATTATGTAAATATGAATAATGTTATGATGTTATGGGGTGAACTTAATGTGTTAGTGATGAAATGAAATTGTCAAAACAAAGAACAATATAGCCCTAAGAAAAATAAACAAGCTTAAGCCAAGAGAAAAATGGACTATGCATTAGGTTCCTCTGAATTCATCATAGGAGACCTATTATTATGAGGCTGGAATTCCTCCAATGTAGTTGTGCCTTTGATGCTAGCACTAAAAGAGAACCACATATAATCATTTGAGAATGATAAACTATCTACTGCTCCATCATTCTTGAAGTGAAAAATCCCTTGATGATGATAACTTTTTCAACATATTTTTCCAAGTAATGAACATTCATAGACAATTGTTTAAATTTATGTGTTATATTTCTAAACTCACCTTGTGTATATTTTTAATGAGTTTGTGTCTTACCTTTTTGTTTATCATGTAGGAAATTAAATTTCAATGTAGATTTATATTCCATTTTGTGCAATTGCAATAAATTGTTTACTAATCGAACATTGTTAGAGTTGTGAACTATAGAATAATGTACAACAACTACTATAATAGTTATGAGCCAAAAAGGAGGTGATGGACCTACAAATGGTGAGGAATAACCAAATCTTAAAGTTTTGGTTTATCTGAATCCAGGGAATTGGAGAAGTATCAACCTTTTATAAAAGAAATGTATAAGAAACCACAATAATTTGATATAAAGATTCATGCTTTTTATATAGCTATTAATATACTTTATTTTCATGTGAATCCTCTAGAATATTAATTACATATAATATGACTGAGTTGTATAAATGTGTCAAGACCAAGTTTGAGTAAAAGAAACTATTTAGTTCAACATCAAGCACTTTGGGGTGCCAATACAACTAGTTTGAAATAATAATACATTTGTGGTAAAACATAATAAAAATATACAAATTTTTTTGCAAGGGTATATAGTAAGAACATCGATCAACATTACCCATGACTTTTATTTTTGCAAACCTATAAAATGAGTGTATTCTACAACTATTTTCCCCTTAGGAAATAATAAAACATTTGTGGTAAAACATAATAAAAATATGCAAATTTTCTTGCAAGGGTATATAGTAAGAACATCGACCAACATTACCCATGATTTTTATTTTTGCAAACCTAGAAAATGAGTGTATTCTACGACTAGTTTCCCCTAGTTTCCCCTTGGGAAATAATAATACATTTGTGGTAAAACATAATAAAAATATACAAATTTTCTTGCAAGGGTATTTAGTAAGAACATCAACCAACATTACCCACGATTTTTATTTTTGCAAACCTAGAAAATGAGTGTATTATAGTTAATTTTTTTGTTATTACTATATATGGTGGTAGACATTATTAAGTATTAGCTTAAGATTTTACAATGTTTTCTAATTTTGTGAATGATTACCCAAGATTTCGTAATGTTTTATAATTCAGTGTAAAATTTCCAAGATTTAACAAAATTTTATAATTTAGTGAAATATTTGCCAAAAAATTATTATTATTGTTATTACTATATATGGTGATAAACATTATTAAGTATTAGCTAATATTTTACAATGTTTTCTAATTTTGTGAATGATTACCCAAGATTTCACAATGTTTTATAATTTAGTGTAAAACTTTCCAAGATTTAGCAGAGTTTTCAAATTTCAGTAAAATATATATATATATATTATATAATATATATATATATATATATAGATAGATAGATAGATAGATAGATAGATTATTTTTGAGAAAATAGCCTATACATTTTTTTATATAACATGGGGATTCTCTCATTTATTATACATATAATTTTAAGGGGGCTTCTTAAAATTTTCCTTGGTGCAGTGAACATCTTTGTTTTGACCACATTGAATAGCCACGATGAAAGGGGCTTCCATGAACTTTTTGTTGTATATCCTATATACACAAGTGAAGTCATTCTACACTATTCACATAGGAAATACACCTAACATTACACAGAATATCAAATCATCCCAATGGCTCCTACATGTAGAGAATTATAATTCTCATGCATAATTTTCACATAAGCTTCTTTGCACAAGTCTCAAAATGAGAAACATCTTTGTACATATGAAAATGAGAAACATCTTTGTACATAGTATTTGACAGAGGTACAAAACGTTTATCAATTTTCAAATCATGTCATCTCCTCATACCCAAGAATACAAAAAAGCTATCAATTTGCAACTCTCGTCATGTCCGCATACCTCTTTCTTCAAAAACAACCAACTGGTCTTACCACCAAACATTTTAACCTCAAAGGGATCGATTATTCGTTCAACAAAAGGAAGATAATGAATGCTTTCTTAGTTCCTTTGCATGAAGCTTTGCACCTTCAACTGTAACATTTCTCAAGATCTTTTATTGCACTAATAATCACTTCATATGGATCAATTATATTGCCAAAAAATAGAATATCCTCCTTAAGTTGCCTAAACAACATAATATTTGTTTCTAATGAAATTTCAAGCTCATTGTTTTCATTTTCTTTGCAACCAATTGTGGTGAAAGGATTAAGATTTTAATATTCTATTTCTAGGATATTGCTAGCTAGGTAGTTGATATGAATTTTGCACTATGCAATAGGCTGAATTTGGAGAAAATTGAATAAAAAGCAAATCTATGGATTGAAGCCACGTACTAGTACAGTCTTGAATGACTAATTAGAAATAGGCTTTGTCCTAACATGCGTAGGGAAAGGAAACAGAGTGTTCTAGAATCAATGTGAAAAGGAGTAATAGTGACCAAATTCTTGAATGGTGTCTCATAGAAAGGACTTTATTAGAGCTAGGTATAGAATGATTTCAGGACATCAATGGAATCTAGAACTACTCCCATTCCCCTTGTTTTTTAGTGATATTACTCCTAAATCAAACAAAAAATGTAGCAAATAATGGATGATGGTGTAACAATAAGAAATGAGGGATGTAACTTATTGGAAAAGTTTTGCAGGAGATAAATACAAGAACGAAATGACATAATAGGGATGCCAAGCTTATAATATCCTTTTTATTCCCTAAATTTTCAACAAATTAAAGAGTTTCAAGCTAGTTTTTTTACCTTAGGCTTTACTTAAATTTCCAGCACACTGATGAGGAAACTGAACTTGAGACCTATGTGCAATTGAGATGATATAAAAGAGTGTTGATGTATTCAGACCTATGTGCAATTGAGATGATACAAAAGAGTGTTGATGTATTCAAACTATTGTGCTAAAAATGGAGAGGCCAAAAGGTTAATATAATATTATATATATATATATATATATATATATAATTATATCATTTAAATGTATATGGTATAAATAAAAACTTAACTTATCAAAATTGTGAAGATAAAGATAAACAAATAGAAACATGGAACATTACTAAAAAAGTCATGTTCTATGTAAATTAACAACGTGACTCCAAAATCCTCCCAATGCTAACTTAACTTGTATTGGTCTCTCCCTCATTTTCAAGTTTAAAATTCACATACAACATTCAGTTAGTGTAGGCAACTTGGATTTTTTTATTTTATTTTCTCTTTTCGTTGCTTTAAATTGAGTATGTTTCAGCCTTTAGGGTTTTATTGTTTTTTTAATTCTTTTATTATGAACCTATTTGAATTTCCTATGATTTCATAACAAACTTGAAATGAATTTCAATAGTGTTTTAGAAATTTTTTGTGAAATTATTAGTGATCATGTTTGGCTTGAGAACTACGAACCTCATTGAATAAATTTTCCCTTGAATGAAATTTGATGAACTTTGAAATTAATCAATTTTGTTCGTTTAACCCTATGACTTAGATAATTAAAATAATAATATATTATAATTACTATTGTATTAACATAGTTATATAAGAACTTCCCCTAGATGGGGTGACAAGTATGATGAAGGGGTAGGGGACATTGCTACTCCACCTAGCAAACATGTTGGGGGACATGGTACCCATCGCCAGTGAAGAGTAAATTCAAATGATAGATTCCCAAAATCATGTGTGTGTAATAATGGAAAGGAGGGTAGAGTGGAGTTTGAAGCTTAGGGATGGTGTACTATGCCAGTGTGTTTGTGTGGTGGCATAAGATGGAGTAATAGTAGTTTCCATGTTAGTTTGATGGCAGGAGAAGAGGGGTAAGAAAATTGCAAGATTTAAATAGTTTTCTTAGTTATGCTGGAGGGAAAACCCAAAGAAATGGCTTTTTCTAACATGCATTGGGAAGATTCCAGTACCTGGGTATTGATTGAGTGTGGATGGGTTAATTATGCTTATACATTTGCTTGGGGGGTGATTGGAAAGGAGGGTAGAGTGGAGTTTGAAGCTTGGGGATGGTGTACTATGCCAATGTGTTTGTGTGGTGGCATAAGATGGAGTAATAATAGTTTCCATGTTAATTTGATGGCAGGAGAAGAGGGGTAGGAAAATTGTGAGATTTAAATAGTTTTCTTAGTTATGCTGGAGGAAAAACCCAAAGAAATGGCTTTGCTCTGACATGCATTGGGAAGATTCCAGTACTTTGGGTATTGATTGAGTGTGGATGCGTTAATTATGCTTATACATTTGCTTCGGGGGTGATTGGAAGTCTATGTTGGTGGGGAGTTAGGCCTGGGTAATCTAGTCCATAAAGTGGTTAGATGACCAACATATTTGTGTATGGTTTGAGGCATATGTTGTAAGATCCTTACCTTTTATATTAAGCATGGAAGAGAAGGTTTTGGGTTGGGTAGAAACTTAAGTAGGATGGGGGTGCTTCAGATTTCTGATAGTTGTATTATTTCTGCATGTGGGTTCTTAGTTTCAGGCTATGGTCTCTTACCTATCTTCTTAGCCACCTTGAATGTGTTTAAGTGAGATTCACAATTGATAGTTGCTATTAAGAGGTATCCAAGTGAGGGAGTGACGGGGTTGGAAGATAGCCTTGTTTTCAGGTGGGGGTCTACACATTGGATAAACTATCATTGAGATGTCCATATTGTTCTCACCACAAGGAAGGACTAGGGGTATGACATGTGGGGTTTATACTGCATGGTCTTAGACCTTTAGGAGGGAGATTCTATAGAGGGGAAGGTGCAATGTGACCTTTTTTGGGTCAACGATTTCTAGTCATTGGATTTGTTGAGGTTGGAAAAGTAGAAACAATGGGGTATAATTCCATGGTTGAGGTCATGTGTTAGGAGAAGGGCTATTAGGAATGAGCATTGAGACGGAAATCCTGCATGCATAAAAAAGTGGAGAAATTTGTTGGGTGCTATCGAGAGATGACACCTCACACTACACGGGAGGAAATTTAATGAACTTAGAGGACTTTCCCCATACATAGAACATGCATGTCCAATACAAAGTTCTTAGTTGAAACGTTGATTGGATATTGGATATTGGGAAAACCAGAGTTTATTCAGTTAGTACATGCAAGCTATAAACCTATACTGGAAGATGAAATTCATTTTGGGGTGCATTTTGATGGACAAATAGGAGCGTTAGGCAAATGTTAGGGATTCCTTGGATCACATATTCAATCATCTAGGAAAAATGGATCTCAAGATTGATAGGTAGGAATTCCCTGGATCACATATTCAATCATCTAGACAACATGGATCACAAGATTGATAGGATTGAGTAGCAAATGGGTATTCTACAACTATTGACAATAGTGAAGGAGGGGAGCCTGTGCATATTACTACTTTGGATTCTGATGCCTATGTATAGTTTTTGATGTTCATGTTCCATGTAGTTTTCGATAATAGTTTCTCTTGGTTTTTTTATCTCAGTAAATGGTTGTGGTTACTCTCAAAACTATCATATTTCTTTATGTTCATAATTGTCATTGCCCTCTCTTCAGAAAGTTATTTTTTTTTGTTGTTGCTAAGGTCTCCCTAATGAGAAAATGAATTATTAATGAAACTTTTAATGTAACCCCCAATTTTTGAAGTTAATAGAAATTCAATTCACAAAAAAAAATATTATATAAATGCTTTTATTATAATATATTACGAATACTTGTATAATAATAATATTATCATGATAAAAATAATAGAAATACTACAATATTATAATGTTTATTACTCTATTATTTAGATTAGATTAGAATTATATTATTTTATCATTATGTAACAGATATATAAATATTATCTTACAATAATAATTATTTATTAATATTCGTATATTATTCTAATAATATTTTGTAATATAGTAGTTTAATAATAACATTGTTATATAAGTTTTTAACATTTTAACTTTTTAAAATTTTTAGAATCATGTTAGTTTTTATTTTTTAAGATCCACAATGTTTTATAATTTTTTCAAAATAGATTTAATAATAATAATAATTCGTCAATAATATTGTCAAGTCTCACTAGCATAACCAGTTGAGGATGGACCCAAGATCAAACTTCACGGGGGGTGGTTGTGCCCTGTGCTAAGGGGAGGAGACATGCTAAAAAATTAGTCAGCTAAGGGTTGTCAATCTAAGAGCGATCCCCATGTGAATTGGACGGCTTAGATGCCCTTGGGTTGCGACACCTCAAGCCATAGGTCAACCCTAGAGGATCACAGACAACGATCACAAACAACTTGACAAACAAAACAAAACCGTCAATAATACATATATATTATATATATATAATATATATATATATATATATATTAGATTATATAATAGATATATATATATATATATATATAATTATATTATATATATATATATATTATATAATATATATTTATATATTATATATATATATATATATATTATATACGCTATTTAATAAAACTGTTATATCATGATATAAAATATAATATATAATTTATTATTATATAATATATGATATATATTTAATAAATAATATGGCATAATATATTATACTACTATTATAAAAGTAATTTTTTATAGTAATAAGAATCTTTGGATGATTTGTAACTTCAAAAGATCGGTTGCCACTATTACACTACATACAACTATTTATAAATGCCACTAAAGAGCCACTTACAACATGTCTCCAAATACTTAGTCCACAAATTGTTCACCAAAACACTTGAGCTAAAATCCTCCGACTATTTAAAATTACTATTATTGTTAGTATATTTAATTAATATTGTTATAATATATTACACTAACATTAGAGGAGGAAAATAGATGATAAGAGAGGATTAAGAGAAGGATGAAGGGGAAGTGATACTAACATTAGAGGAGGGGGGTAACGGGCTTACTGACATTAGTGGGAGGGGGAGTAGGATTGGAGGGCAAAAAGTGGATAATGGGTTTCCAAGAATTTCTTAATTGATATACATATTCATGATTAAAGTTATTAAGGTGATTTTTTTTTATTTTTTTTTTCAATAGCTTCCCTAATGACTCAGTTTGATTGGAAAAGGGAAGAGGCCAAGTTTATGGTTTTATAAAAAAAAATTAAATGCTTGGTGTTGTGGGAGTGCTAAGGATAAAAGATTTGACGATTCAGATATGAAAGGTGTTTGTGATGTGTTCAAGGAAAAGCTTTGAAGGATCTCCCTGTTTGTCCAATGTAATTCATACCACGAGAAAAAGGGAAGGGATCTCATAGACACTGGGACCAAGCATAGGGTCATGTTTGTCTTTCATGAACCTAAAGAGTTGGCTAAGGATTTATGGGGTTTGAAAAAGGTTTTAAAGTTCCTTTTTGAAAAGATTCTAGAAAAATGATTAGTAATTCCTTGAATGTAGGTAAGGGAGATTTTGGCTAAGGGCGAATTTTATTTATTTATTTTCCAACGAAATAGGTAAGGGTATTTATATTAATAAAGGACTGGAACTAGGACCAAAACCTTTACATCTTGAATCAATTTCAAAAGGTAAGCCTTCAAAAGAGTAAAAAAAATGTTTACATCTTCCATGATTGATTAAACATTTAATAAAGAAAAGATGTTCACTATAAAATCTACAGAAATTTCCAAGAAAAAACCAAAACTTTCAGATCAACATTACAAAACCAGAGATAGATGGAAAAAACTTTAGTCCCAAAAAAATTATCTCATCAGACGAGGTAATGAAATCATCAACATTACAAAACCAGAGATAGATGGAAAAAACTTTAGTCCCAAAAAAATTGTCTCATCAAACGAGGTAATGAAATCACCACGAGCCATGATTGTTGACTTATGAGTCTCTAACATGATTACATCTCCTTCTGTCCACACGAGCACCAACAAAATTTCCACCAATTGACATTCTTTTTGCTTGAGATGCAGAGACCTCCAAAACTGCCAACCGAGCAGCAAGTTGATGGATTTCCTCACTGATCTTGTCCAAAGAATCTTCCATATCGGTGTGGTGCACCAATAACTTGGCTTCAATAAAGCATTGGAATGAGCTTCATTGACACTTAATCATGTCTTCAATGTTAGTAATTGAGGCAACCAAAGCTTGAGTGGAATCCAGGAGTTTGTCAATCAGCTCTGAAGTAATGATAGAACCCTAGAGGTCGAAGCAGCTATCCATCTTGTTCTTGAAGCTTGATATCCTGATATATGCAACAAGCTTCCCACCAGACCAAGGTAGAGGTTGGAGGGGAGAAAAAACTAAAACACCACAACCTGAGACGAAGGATTTCCAACCGTTAAATTTATGAACCTAGAAGAGTGAATGTGGGAGTAGGAAACCTCTAGAAAACCGTATATAATTGAACCCAGTCCTTGGCATGAGCCATTCTAAAACCATTGAATCCAAATATTTACGAAATTCTTGCCATGACAAGAGGAAAATAACTTGAACCCGTAAAACAGGGATGCATTGAGACTTGAGACAGGAGAATGGACATAATGGGAATTTTGAAGGTATTTAATTTATTTTTATATTTAAAATATGTTTTAAATAATAAAAAGTTATAATTTAATGAAAAAAATTAATAAATTTCAAAAAATGTCAAATAAAAGTTTAAATTAGTAAGTATTATTATCATATAAATTTGTTTATATTTGTGTTAGGTAATCATTTTATATATTAATATTTTGTTTTGTAGAACATATAATTGTAACATATAATACAATTAGAGTATTAGAGTAAGTGTAATGATTAAAAACTATACTCTTGTAGTTATTTTTTAGTAATAAACTGCTAATTCAAATCTAAAATTATATATATAGATATATGTGCACCATCGTTAACACAAATGTTAAAAGGTGTATAAAAATATTGTGGTGACTCACCAATGAATTTAGTTGGATTGTAGATATTTTTCGCATGATGGGTAGTAAAAAGTCAATAAGACATTTTAAGCCACCAATCCCTTACCAAAACAAAAAGACACTTTCTGAATAAAAGACATTTCAATTAAAGTTTCACTTTTATTAAACTTATTTAATTAATTATCAATTAATTACTAATATGATTATGATTGTGTATGTGGTTGATATATGTCTATCCGCTTATTTCAACTACATTTATTAATGTGATTGTGTTGTAATTAACTGAGATTTATCATGTTCGAAGAAGGATCAAATCTCTTGAAATGCAAACATTTTCTCAAATTATTAATCCAAAGTTATTAAATCTAATAATATTATATTATATTTAATAATAATAATAGTAATATAATTAATATTAATATTAGATTATAATAATAATAATAATATTATATTATATTAGATTTAATGATGTTTTTTTAGTGGCTGATAACAAATTTATAATAAAAGTACATTAATTTATTTTTAAATATTACAAATTGACCTGGAAATATTTATGTTTTTAAAGATTTTAATATATCTTTAGGATATGTTTGGAATATTTATGTTTTAAAGATTTTAATATATTTTTAGGATATAGGTTTCCTTAAAGATTTATAAGATAGGATATGGTTATTTTCATTTTTGTTTTGGATCGACATTATTTTTTTATTTATATTTTACACATCTTGTCATCCCCTCACATGAGTTGTAAAGATTTTAATATATCTTTAAGATATGAGTTTTCCTTTTAAAGATTTATAGGATAGGATATGGTTATATTCATTTTTGTTTTGGATTGACATTATTTTTTTATTTTTATTTTACACATCCCCCCATCCCCCTCATGTTGAGTTGTAGAATTGTAGAATGGGCCTCAGGTAGCAATCATTGTTTTGTCAAGTTTTGTACATCATCATATTCCCCTCTCTCTTTTAAATAGATTATATTGCAATGCCATAGTCTAATAGATTATATTGTAATGCTAGCTTTTCTTGACATATTTTTCAATCTAATTTGTCTTGAATCTGTCATGGATTTGTTTAAATCACAAGTTTTTGAACTCTTTTTATTTCAAATGTTTTGTTTTTTAGGATGTGAAAAACCCATTTAAAACAATAAACTATCAAGATTTGACCAAATATTTTTTCTTCAAATTATGGTCAAAAACTTTGAAACATATAATAGTTAAACAATACCTATTGCAATTACTTTGAAATCAAAATAGTTTGATTTTCAATCAATTGTTTCAAATATAACATTTATTTATAGTTTACCATAGTTTTAAAATATTAAATTAATAAATATTTGATAATGCTAAAAAAGGTTTTTCATAATTATACTTTAATTTTTTTTTATAATATAAAGATATTGAAATGATTAAACGTATCTTCTTTAAAATATGTTTCTCAAATAAAAAAATTAATTATAAAATATAATTTATCTTCACTCTTTCACCTAGAGGATTAGAGTGAGCTCGTTCATACTATGCCAACCCACATATAATCACTTAGTAAGAAGTATAATCACTTAAGAGAAAAGTTCATAAGACTTGAAACCAACACAACAATATTCATAGGTACTAAGTCATTACAACAATAATCAAAGCATTATAGCTTATTTAAACTTGGGTGGGGAATATATCAACGATTTTGTTCAACCACCCAACATAACTCTCAATTGGGTGGGAAAGATAATCATTTTGCTCAACCACCCAATATAACCCGAATTGGCAAAAAAACATGGGCATTATCTTTACCACTAAGTTAAGTGATATCATCTTGTTTGTCTACATTTATTAGATATTTTATTTTTAATACAAACTTATGCAACCAAAACATTCATTAAACTTGGACGAATATTTTGACAGTGTTCATGTTAACTTGAGATGTGGTAGTGGTGGCACCATATATATATATATATATATATAATCACGTTTTATTAAGTTGTGGTTGAATAGTGGATATGGGACTGATCAAAGGGGGAATTGGTTGCTTTATAGTGTATTTTATATGTTTTGTATCTCTAGGGGGTTTTTGGGGACTCCAGAGTCACCATTGACTGGGTTATGAACCTGGAAACCACATCATTGTATTTTTGGAAATAAAGAATTAGATTCATAGAGGAGTTCTTCAACTAGATTTCAATGGAAAATTAAACACAAGTATAGATATTCTCTAAAAGGATGTTATTGGTAAGGTGGAGGGCTCTTTATATTTTGAGGAATTCAAAGAAAGGACTCTCATATAGGGAGGGCAAATGCCAATATTTACATTAGCAATTAGTTTTTGTATTTATATGTTCATTTCAGCACCAGTTAAAAGATATAAATATATGGTATCAGAACTTAGAACTTAAGCGGAACAACATAGATTATATTTTGAAAAAATATATGTAAATATTAGATATGAAAATGATTTGTATTATTTGGATCTTCTGTAAACATTTACATACATAATGCAAAATATTGATTTTTCTTTTTTTAGAAAAAACAAAGAAAAAAGTGTAAGACAATATTCATGGTGGTTCTTTCAATAGTTTTTCAAGAGACAAATTATATATACAATAAAAAAAATATTAGTAAATAAAAACAAACAAATTTAATAGCAAAAATGAAATTGACAAAAAAATGCAAACAAAAAAATTCTAAAAATCATAATTAAAAAAATTTTAAATACCATAAATTAAAAATGCTATATTCAAACAAAAAATTCTAAAAAAATCTAATAATTAAAAATTTTTTAAATACCATAAATTTTTTCTTGACATCTCATTTTGGAAATATAAGAACTCAATTTAAATGTTTCATAATATTCTATCCAACACTTTTATGGCTATGCATTCGAGCTTAACAGTTACGAGATAAATGTATTTTTATAATTTCTTTGCGAACTGCTCCAGTTATCACAGCAGCGGTGTAAACAAGGTTATTTTTTTCTCCAGTTAACACAAGTCTAACAAGATTATGTTTTTTATAAAGATATAATTTCAAAGTAAAAGTTAAAAATAAATAAATAAAAATTAAGATATAATTTTGATGAAAAAACCTTCACATGCGTTGCTGCAGTGTGTTTTTTCCATCTAAATACTGTAAATTGTTTGGTTACAAATTTTTTCATTTTGTATGAAAAATTTTTAATTTTAAAAAGTTTATATTAATATTAATTTTTAATTTTAAAATATTTTTATATATGGGAAATTATCATCAATTCAGTTATCAAACTAGTTGTGAGAATAGTTATTTCTTGCTGTTATCTCCAAAAGCAAGCTGACTTATCATCACACAAGCTGATTCATTATCTTGACATCATCACATTACTCTTAACCAAACAAAAATAATTTTAAGACACTCTAATTTTTAACATAAATCTATAATAAATATATAATTATATTTATTTATTTATACATTTAAAATATAATTTAAATAATGATAAAATTAAAATTTGACAAAAATAACAATGAGAAAACAATGATACCTTCAAAATATATAGCAGAAATCACAACTACAATTAATGAGAAATAAATTGAAGATTCATAACATAAGATGAAAAGCTTGAAAATCTGATCATTGAATAATCAGACCTTATAAACGAAGCAAAGCTCCCACCTCCTTCTATTCAATCCGTTCCAACATATCCCTTCTTCAAACAAAATTCCTCAATACACTCAAGTTTGTTGTGACTAAGAACCTTCTATGGTTTGTTGTGACTAAGAACCTTCTATGGTTCTTTTAGTGTTAAGTCTTATAAGATCTCTATGTAATTGTTCAAACAATTTTTCAATTTAGTTGAAATTGAAAAAATACTATGAATTTTTTTATAAGAAAAATAAATTATATATATATATATATATATCTTACTTTTTTTTGGGTCAAGTAAGAGTGGAACCTTTAATTAACTGATAAAAATATTACATATGGTACACATCTTTACAAGTGTAAAGACCAACAAAAGACAAACTTATTGATGGTTAACAGACAACAGAATCAACAAAACCCAAAATCATATATCGCATCACGGAGTTACAAAGACTCAAAAGCATATGCACACTGGATTCCTGACTTGCGATATGCAATTTCCCTTTTCCATCATTGATCTCATCCATCGGATCAATGACTGTCTCAATATCGCATCGCACCATCATGTGATTTCATCACTCTCGCTTGCGGTATGCTATAACATCTGGACTTCAAATAAATTGAAATCGCGCCTATAACCTTCTCAAGTCTACTTGCCCAAGCCTTAACGCTCAATCTCCACCGTCGATTTTGCCTTCAATCTGATGGTTAATACTTCCTTCGATCAACAGAGTTGCTCGGTGATCCAGCACCGTAGATCAAAACCCATTTGATCCAACGGTCCACAATGACATCGCTTCAGACCACTTACACGACATTTAACAGCCTTACGGAGCAAATAAGGATTATACAACCTTAATCTATAAATGTTCGGGTCCACCCTTGAGGTTAAAGTTTGATCTCTTTACGGCCCAATATCCGTTGGATGACGAAGGCCAATATATCCTACGGTCTGTGGCCCTTCATCTAGCATACATATTAACTAGCTCTCGACCCCCATAGTTGACTATGACGTATGCCTTGGCTGTGGGATCGACGGTTAGGATTTATTGTGGCATTTCAATCGGGCTCAAGGACTCTCTCCTACTCCCACTAGTCTACTGATCATTGTCGATCTGACGGTCCAGATCGATTCTCGCCTTTCACCTTCTACCAGTGTTTATATTGAATCTCCGCCATTCATTTCTTAGCTCCATCTTATGCGACTTAATCCTGGCTGCCCATCACGAACAAATATTGTTCGTTGATCTTCTAGATCCAACGATTACTGTGCATCAACACTTCACTTCTTCGCTCTTCTCTTCATTTGAGTTTTTACGGTTAGGATTTATTGTGGCACTTCAACCAATCTCAAGGACTTCTACTCTCTCCTACTTCCGCTAGTCTTTCTCCTGCTCATTATTCATGGTCTAGAATTGCGCCATATCTTTGGCACTCTATTGTTGACAATCATCACGCAGTTTACCAGAGGGTATAGAATCCCAACCATACCGAATATAGCTTTCCGTACATAGCACTCCTTCATTCGCCAGACGATCAGCTAACATATTGGCTTTTCTTTGCACATGAACGAAGCTAATGGTTCTCAGGGTTGGCAGGTGGGAATGAATCCGTTGAAAGATCTGTGATAGCCTCCAATGTTTCGACACTTTTCCAGGTGTCGTTCCATTACACATTTTCTTGGTCGCATTAATGACCAATTCATAGTCAGCTTCAATGATGGCATTGTGTAAATTTGACTCGATCAGGATTTCCAGGCACTGCTCTAAGGTCATGACCTCCGCCATGTTATTAGTCACAGTCCTCAAATGACTGTGAAAGATATCCTTTATGCACCCTTGCTCATCTCTTATGACACCGCCAAATCCAGTTATCCCTGGGTTGCCCTTAGAAGCCCCGTCTATATTGATTTTCAAAAAATCATGTGGAGGAGGCTACCAGATATCTTTACCAACAGTTGATTTTCTCACACCCTTGTTAATGCCTTGGGAAACCAGAGAATGGAGACTCAACTGCAGCAGTATGCTAGCTTCCTGGGGCGATGGAGGGTCCTCAGGAATTTTCCACATAAGGGCTCCTATTGTATCTTTGAGTTGTCGTAAAATTTCAACAATGATGTTCTAGGTCAAGCCTGTTTTGTTCTTGAAAATCCTGCCATTGCATTCATTCCAGACATCCCAAGTAATAAAGCCTAGAACCAGAGTTCAAGCCTTGTTAATGATTTCATTACTTGAGAAGTCTTTCCTCCAATTCTTCAAAGTGTTGGTGATGCTGAGTCTGTTCCTGCCAGTTTGCTTGAAGACTAAGGTCGCCCAATCCCACAAGGTTGAGGTGAAGGGGTAGAGGTTTAGTAAATGTTCTATCGTCTCCTCCTATAAGCCACATAGATGGCATTTGGATGGGCCAACAAATCCCCTTTTCAGAAGATTCTCATATGTGAGAATTTTCTTCTGGTGAACCAACCACATAAACAACTTGATTTTCATCCTTTGCGAGTTCTACCAAAGTTCGTTCCAAACCTAATCAAGGTTTGGATAATCCAAACCTAGGGCGATGCATTTAGCTTCTTTGAGGTTAAAGGTGCCTTCGGTGTTTTGACCCCATCTCATTTGGTCAGACGAGGAAGACTCCAAAATCTTCCTCTACTCCAGGTCAAGAGCAAGGGAATCTGCCTGGGCCTTCAAAGGACTCTCTTCACTATAACCAAGATCCTTCCACATTCTCCATTTACGATTGTCCCTTACCTGATCCGAGAAGTCACTTACCATAAGTAAACCTTTGTTTTCAGTGTCATATTTTAGAGCGGTTAGTTCTTCTCTAAACAAATTTGGTTCCTGCTGCCAGTTATTCTCCCAAAATCGTGCAAGGTTCCTAGCTCAAATCTCCCAGAAACTATGCTCCTGGACAATGGCTCTATTCTCCCAAGCAAGGTTCCAAATGTGGGAGTCCTTGATGAGCCATTACATTCAGATATGATCTCTCTCCTGCCAATTATTTACATGTTTCTATTTCCAAAGCTTGGCCCAAGCGGTTGTCGATTCCTTGAGCCACCTCCACCAAAGTTTGGCTCCCAAAACTCTATTTAGGATTTCAGGGTCATGAAGCCCCAAACCACCATGGACCTTAGGTTTGTAGAGCTTGTTCCAAGCTACCAAATCCCACTTCTTTTTCTCTTCCCCTTTGCCCCAAAGAAAATCTCGTTGAATACTCCTGATTTGTTGCATAATTCCTTTGGGAGCAGGAAGATCTGAAAACATGAAAATGGGTATAGCCTGCAGGACAGCCTTTGTAAGCATAAGACGCCCCACCAAATTCAAAGACCTGCAAGTCCATTTCCTTACCTTTTCCTAAATTTTATTAGTTACCAGCTCCCACACTCCCTTGCTCAAAGGTTTGTTAGTAAGAGTCATTCCAAGGTACTTGGAAGGTAACTGATCCCTTTGAAACTCGAGAATTCTGGTGAGGTTCCTCTGAATAGCAATGTTAGTGTTGAGAAAAAACACCTTTGATTTATCAAGGCTTACCTCTGTACCAACGGCCAAAGCAAAGTCATTCAGGTTTTGTTTGAAAGCTCTGGCTTCCTTGACCATAGGAATGCCCTGCAGCATTGTGTCATCAACAAATTGTTGATGAGTAGAAGCAGCACCATCCGAGGTAAGTTTCAGACCCTAGATTCTTCCTTCAGCATTTGCAATTTTGATCGCTCTGCCTAGCCCTTCCATCATTAGAACAAAGAGGAAGGGGGAGAGTGGATCCCCTTGTCTGATACCCCTAGAAGGCATAAAGGTTCTAGAGGGAGAGTTATTAAGCAGAATGGAGAAGTTAACCATGGATACAAGGGCCATAAACCATCTTATCCAGTTTTGGTCAAAGCTATAATTTCTTAGCACTTCCCTAGTGTAAGACCAGCTTAGCTTATCATAAGATTTCACTAAGTCCAGATGCATGATCATACCAACTTGCTTACTGCCCTTAAGAGAGTGTATCACCTCATGAGCTTGTATGATGTTATTAAGGATCTATCTTCCTTCCACAAATCTAGTTTGCTCCTCAGAGATGAGATCATGAAGAAGAGGCTTGAGTCTGTTAGCGATCACTTTGGAAATAATTTTTTACACCACATTACATAAGGCTATGGGTTTGAATCTGTCCAATGTCATAGCTTTTTCCTGATTTAGAATCAAAGTTATGAAAAAGGAATTAAGAGCTTCCAAAATAGTTTTGGATCTTCTAAAGTCTTCCACAACATCAAGGATATCTTGTTTGACTATTTTCCAGCAAGCTTTGAAGAAGTCCACATTGAAACCATCAGGGCCAGGAGCTTTCCCATTTTGCACCTCATTGATAACATCACTACCTCCTCTTCAGACATTGGCCAGTTAAGATTGTGGTTGTCTTTCCTGGTTACAAGCTTAGGAATGAACTTCGTGAATTAGTTAATGAACTGAGTTCTATCGACGAGAGGCTCCTCTGCTATGCTAAGGAAGTATTGAACTAGGACAGATTCCATTTCTTTGTGAGAGATGATCTCTTTCCCTTGAGAATCGTTAAGTTTTGAAATTTTGATATGAGATCTGTGATCCAAGGTTGATCTATGAAAAAACTTATATATTTACATAAGAAAGTTATAAGAAAGTGTTGGTGATGCTGAGTTTGTTCTTGCTAGTTTTCTTGAAGACTGAGGCCGCCCAATCCCACAAGGTTGAGGTGCAGGGGTAAAGGTTTAGTAAATGTTCCATCTCTCCTCCTGTAAGCCACATAGATAGCATTTGGATGGGCCAACAAATCCCCTTTTCAGAAGATTCTCCCATGTGAGAATTTTCTTCTGGTGAACCAACCATATAAACAGCTTGATTTTCATCCATTGCGAGTTCTACCAAAGTTCATTCCAAACCTGATCAGGGTTTGGATAATCCAAACCTAGGGCCATGCGTTTAGCTTCTTTGAGGTTAAAGGTGCCTTTGGTGTTTCGACCCCATCTCATTTGATCAGACGAGGAAGACACCAAAATCTTCCTCTACTCCAGGTCAAGAGCAAGGGAATCCGCCTGGGCCTTCAAAGGACTCTCTTCACTATAACCAAGATCCTTCCACATTTACCTGATCCCAAAAGTCACTTACCATAAGTAAACCTTTGTTGTCAGTGTCATTTTTGAGAGCGGTTAGTTCTTCTCTAAAAAAATTTGGTTCCTGTTGCCAGTGATCCTCCCAAAATCGTGCAAGATTCCCAGCTCAGATCTCCCAGAAACTATGTTGCTGGACAATGGCTCTATTCTCCCAAGAAAGGTTCCAAATGTGGGAGCCCTTGATGAGCCATGACATTCGGATGTAATCCCTCTCTTGCCAATTATTGGCATGTTTCTGTTTCCAAAGCTTGGCCCAAGGGGTTGCCGATTCCTTGAGCCACCTCCACCAAAGTTTGGCTCCCGAAACTCTGCTGAGGATTTCAAGATCATGAAGCCCCAAACCACCATGGGCCTTAGGTTTCCAGAGCTTGTCCCAAGCTACCAAAGCCCACTTCTTTTTCTCTTCCCCTTTGCCCCAAAGAAAATCTCGTTGAATACTCTTGATTTGTTGCATAAGTCCTTTGGGAGCAGGAAGAGTTGAAAACATGAAAATGGGTATAGCCTGCAGGACAGCCTTTGTAAGCACAAGACGCCCCACCAAATTCAAAGACCTGCAAGTCCATTTCCTTACTTTTTCCTAAAGTTTATTAGTTACCGGCTCCCACACTCCCTTGCTCAGAGGTTTGTTAGTAAGAGTCATTCCAAGGTACTTGGAAGGTAACTGATCCCTTTGAAACTCGAGAATTTTGGTGAGGTTCCTCTTAATAGCAATGTCAGTGTTGAGAAAAACACCTTTGATTTATCAAGGCTTACCTCTGTACCAACGGCCAAAGCAAAGTCATTCAGGTTTTGTTTGAAAGATCTGGCTTCCTTGACCGTAGGAATGCCCTGCAGCATTGTGTCATCAACAAATTGTTGATGAGTAGAAGCAGCCCCATCCGAGGTAAGTTTCATACCCTAGATTCTTCCTTCATCATTTGCAATTTTGATCGCTCTGCCTAGCCCTTCCATCATCAAAACAAAGAGGAAGGGGGAGAGTGCATCCCCTTGTCTGATACCCCTAGAAGGCATAAAGGTTCTAGAGGGAGAGTTGTTAAGCAGAATGGAGAAGTTAGCCATGGATACAAGGGCCATAAACCATCTTATCCAGTTGTGGTCAAAGCTATAATTTCTTAGCACTGCCCTAGTGTAAGACCAGCTTAGCTTATCATAAGCTTTCACTAAGTCCAGCTGCATGATCATACCAACTTGCTTACTGCCCTTAAGAGAGTGTATCACCTCATGAGCTTGTATGATGTTGTTAAGGATGTATCTTCCTTCCACAAATCTAGTTTGCTCCTCAGAGATGAGATCAGGAAGAAGAGGCTTGAGTCTGTTAGCGATCACTTTGGAAATAATTTTTTACACCACATTACATAAGGCTATGGGTTTGAATCTGTCCGATGTCATAGCTTTTTCCTGCTTTAGAATCAAAGTTATGAAAAAGGCATTAAAAGCTTCCAAAACAGTTTTGGATCTTCTAAAGTCTTCCACAACATCAAGGATATCTTGTTTGACTGTTTTCCAACAAGCTTTGAAGAAGTCCACATTGAAACCATCAGGGCCAGGAGCTTTCCCATTTTGCATCTCATTGATAACATCACTAACCTCCTCTTCAAACCTGGCTAGTTAAGATTGTGGTTGTCTTTCCTGGTTACAAGCTTAGGAATGAACTTCGTGAATTAGTTAATGAACCAAGTTCTATTGACGAGAGGCTCCTTTTCTATGCTAAGGAAGTGTTGAACTAGGACAGATTCCATTTCTTTATGAGAGATGATCTCTTTCCCTTGAGAATCGTTAAGTTTTGAAATTTTTTTATGAGACCTGTGATCCAAGGTTGATCTATGAAAAAACTTTGCGTTTCTTTCTCCTTCTCTGATCCACTACACCCTCGATTTCTGTCTCCAGAAAATCTCCTCTTGCATGCACCGATCTTCCCATTCGTTTTGAAGAGAGTCAGCATAAATTTTCTATTCCACTATAAAACCTTATGAGATTATGATCTGATTAATCTCCTCAAGTTTCTGCTCAACTTCTCTTTTGGCTTTAAAAATATTACCAAAATCGTTTTTGTTCCAATCTTTAAGCCTAGATTTGATGTGTTTAAGTCTCTACTGCAACATGAACATTTTAGTGCCTTGAACGGGTATATCTTCAGTCCACCATTTTTCAATATTGCTGGTGAAGTTAGAGTCAGAGAGACAGACATTTTCAAACCTAAAAGGTCTGTTCCTTGGTGTACCCATAAAAGTAGCTTCAAGCTAGACAGGCCAATGGTCCAAGCCTCCGAAGGGAAGGATTAACGCTGACATATCAAGGCCTGTGAGAAGGAGGTCCTTTAAGATTATGAATCTATTTAATTTAGAGGTGATTTGAGAATCCCCTCCCCTCTTATTATTCCAAGTAAAAGTGCTATTTATTGTTTATGTGTCCACTAGCCTCATGTTATTCATGAAGTTCTAGAAGGAAATGGAGTCTCTGCCTAGTGTTCTGGTACTGCCTTTTTTCTCTATAAGAGATCTGATCATATTGAAATCCCTTGCCAGAATCCAGGGCATATCCGGATGTCTCTCTCTTAGCTCCTCAAAGGAGGTGAGAAGCTTAAGTTCATCTTCTACTTTTTGAGGATTGTAGACGTTAGTGATCATGTAGATCTCATTATAACCCAAAGGTTGAATCACCAACAATAGATAGTTCCTAGAAGCTTCAACATCCAAGATTACAAGTTTTTGAGGATCCCATAGAGTCAGAATCCCACCCGTCAAGTTATCTGATTTAACCTCTAGATACTCATACTTGATTAACCATCTGTTGTGTATCTCTCTGATCTTTTCCATCAAACATTTTGTTTCGTGAATAAAAACCCTATCTGATTTTTCTTCTTTTATTCTACTGCTAAGAGTTCTTTGTTTCCTTTTACTTCCTAGACCCCTAATCTTCCAAGTTGTAAGCTTCATTAAGAAAGGTTTGTAAAGGAGTCACTGGTGAGATCCCTCATCTTACCTGAGTTAATCATAAGTTTCCCACATTCGGCCAATAGCTCATTCTTTCTTTTCCTTCCTCTTTTCCTACCCGGGATCTTGGAAGAATGCATCGGTGTATCCTCCATCGTTTTCATTCCCCTATTCTCCTAGTTATCATGGTTTCTTTTAACTCCAGAATACTTCGTTTGTGATCTCCAGAGGAAGAGATATTGAACCCTGTCAAACTCCTCTTTTGGCTGAGAGTCTACCCCTTTGGTGATTCCCTACTCCAGAAACTTTTCTAGATCTAAATTCTCCCTCTCTATAATCTCCTACAGTTCATGGTCTTTCGTTCCAACCTCACTTGGGGTCATCTCGTGGTCCCTACTGAGCTCCATAATGCTCGGCATATCATCCTTTTTTTTGTTGTTTTCTGGTATATCCTCCATATTAGCATCCCTTTCCTTCTAAGTGGGAATATTCTCTAATTCCTGGTTTGTCCTGTTGTTTTTTACTTCTTCTTCTAAGATCTTGAAACTATTGTGACTCGGTTGTCCATCTTCATTAATTTTCTTTTGGTACCACTTGCCTCCTTTCCCTTTACCCCCAACCTTAGTAAAACCTTCAGGATCCTTTCCTGTAGTGGCGTTTGCATTGCTCTCCAACTTTTTCAATGGGGAGTCCCTCTATAGGTGCCTTTGTTCATGGCACTTACGACACCTAAATGGGACGTGTTCATAGTCCACCGCCTGCATCCATTCCTTGTCATACACTTCTAAAATGATTACATCCAGAAGAGCCCTCGATAAGTCCATTTCCACACATATTCGGGCGAAGGGAGTGTATTTTCCTCTTAGAGTAGCATCTGAGATCTTTATAAAATGCCCTAGCTTGTTGCCGATAGCCTTTAGAGACTCCGACAGCCAATAATCTAAAGGAAGGGAGTAGAGTATTATTCATACTGGCACCGAGGTGAAAGTTTCTCGTTCTAGGATAAAGTTCATTACCCATGGTCTCATATAAAGGCTTGCAGAAGCATAAAAATAGGGTCCTCCCTCGAACACTCTGGCTTTATCCTCTAAGCTTGTGAACACCACCGTGAAGAAGCCCTTGGACCCAAGGTGCAAGTTAATGGTCCCCTTTGGTTTCTAGTGGTTCCTTAGCCATGCTTGCAAATCCTTCTCCATCAACCAAATCCCCATAAATTTACAGATAATAACATATTCCACCATGTGTTCTCTGTTCACCTACAATGTTGGGTCACTTAAAACAACTCGAGGAATAGTGGTCAAATTGGGTTTACAGACCCTAGATTTACTCATAGGAGCAACTTTCCGACTGCTAACCTCTATCCTTTTCTCTTTACTAGCTTCCTCATGATTCTCTTCCTATCCTTGAGGTCTGATGGTTTCCATTTTTCTCTATTTGTAGCCTCTGTTACCATCTCTGTTGGTTTCTTGAAGCGATGTGATCCATCTCCCTTGCTTCTGTCCGCAACCACTTGACTGTAGGAGGGAGTTGAACTCCCTCCTCCACGCCCCACCATGGTGACCAGCTATGTTAAAACTGGTAACTAGGGACAAACTTTATGTGGGTCATCTTATTCATGGCTAATAATATTTTTATTAGATTCCTCTCATCGAGAGGTGTAGGATTGATATAAAGATCATCCAATTCTGATAAGTATTCATGGAGATATGAATTTATTTTGATTATGGAATTATTATCAAGCCAACCTACAACTCATGTAGGCTCAGAAGCCCAACAGTCGCATCTATTCAAACATCAATAGTTGTGTATAAATACATGAGGACATTTCCTCATTTTCACTCACTCATCTCATCACATCTCTATCTCTCTATTGCGCAGAAAAGATTCTCTTCTCTATTGCATAGAAAAGGGTCACTCTCTCACACGTGAAGCCGGAAGTTGTTGAAACTGAAGCTGCAATTGCAGATCCAAACTTTGACCAGTGTGGACCATCAAACCTCCTCTTCTTATCTGCATTGTAGGTTCATCTGAACCTCCTCTGAATTCTACAGTTTTTGGTGGTGGAATCAAGTCGATCCGATGGATGGTTTGTGAGATATCGACTGCCCTAGTTTGAAGGAAGTTGTTGAAATTGAAGCTGCAACTGCAGATCCAAAATTTGACCAGCGTGGACCAGAAAACCTCCTCTTATGATCTACACTGTAGGTTCATCTGAACCTCCTTTGAAGGCTGCAACTTTTTGTGGTGGAATCAAGTCGATCCAATGGACGGTTTGCGAGATATCGACTACCCTTGTTTGAAGGAAGCTGTTGAAATTGAAGCTGCAACTGTAGATCCAAACTTTGACCAGCGTGGAACATCAAACCTCCTCTTCTGATCTACTTTATAGGTTCATCTAAACCTCCTCTAAAGGCTGCAAATTTTGGTGGTGGAATCAAGCCGATCCGACGGCTGGTTTGCGAGATATCGTCTACCCTAGTTTTGATGATGAAGCCGCTAATGTTGATGCTGTTGATCTAGGGTTTTCTATTGCTGATATAAATCAAATTTATTGTACTATTTCTCTCTGCTGAATTATTAAAGATAAAAGAAGATTTGATCAAAGGGTTTCCCCACACATTGTGGGGTTTGTCCCTGGCTAGCCGCCACATCTTGTGTCCCTTGTCTTGGCTTGTTTTCTGTTGATCGTTTAATGTTCTATCTACACTTTACTTATGCACATGTGATTGTTAATCTATGATAATAATAAGAAAGAAAATTAAATTTCTCTAAGCATATAACATACCATAACTTAACATGGTATCAGAGCTGAGGTGAAGACAAAGCCCGAGCAAGAGCAAGAGCAATCACTGAAGAGAAGATTGGCAAGGCTATCCTAAAACAACTATGAGGTCCACAACACTCTTTCCTGCCGAAGACAAGCTCTGTGAGAAAGTAGACTATCACGGATGGAAGATGCGTATTGATCTAACCCTAGAAGATCAAGGAGTGTTGGACCATGTGAGAGGCAGTGTTGTTGAGCCTCCATCAAATGCATCTGTTGTTGCAAGGAATAAATGGAAAACCGGAGAAGTCAAATCAAAGAAGATCATCCGGGACTCTATCGACAAGCACTTGGTGGCCTACATCTCCAACCTGAACACCTCCAAGGAAATCTACAATAGACTAGTGAGTTTATTTAAAGTAAATGATGCAAATTAAGTTTTGTTTCTTAGAAATAAGCTGAAGGAAATTAAGAAGGGTAAAGATGAGAGTATGCAAGCATACTTCTTAAGGATCACTAAAATCGGGAACGATCTCCTATCTATTGGGGAGGCTATTGCTGACAGGGAAATGGCACTCATGACTCTTGGAGGATTACCATCCGAATGGTATGTGTTCAGGACTACTCTTCTAAACAATAATGTAATTCCTAGTTTCGAGGAATTAATGGCTAGATGCATTCAAAAAAGAAACAAGGGTAGAAGAGCAAGAAATGGCCATGCCTAAAGGTCCTCCTATTGCCTTTTCTTCTCATGCTAAGAAAATAAATAATTCTGGGACTAAATCAAAAGGAAGGCTAGACCTAAGGGTGGAAGAAAAGGACGATGTTACATTTGCAATAACATAGGTCACTATGCAAGGGAATGCCCTGATAGAAAGGACTCTCACTGTGACAATGATAAAAATCCCTCTCATGGTAATCAAAGGGATGGAAAATTCAATAGAAAAGGCAAAAGGAATGCTGGAAATCAAGGAAGAGGACAACCATTCAAGAAGGCTAGAAATTCCAGGATGAATTAAATGTACCTGACCTCAAAAGAACCTGGTGTCCATCTTGGCAATGGAAGACAAAGGCTACAAGGTAACCTTCAGTGGTGACAAGGTACATATATGGAAAAATAATGTTAAAGATTCCTTTACTCTTGGGTTTCGTGTTCATTCATTATATCAAGTCGATGGAAGTCCGCTAGGTGTCATATCTTATGACACATCTCTTCCATTCGAACTTTAGCATCGGAGGTTTTCCCATCTTCATTATAAAGCTCTACCCGGTGTAAGACAAATGGTGACAGGGACGCCCGAATTTCGAGTAGAGAAAGAAGGTGTATGTCCAGGATGTGCCGAAGGAAAGCTCAAAAGGGGACCATTCCCTTCAAGCCTAAGCAAGACCTCCGATATATTACAGTTGGTTCACTCAAGCATACTTGAGGTTGGCATTAAGAGGGAGACTACTAGACCACATACTACAGAGCAGAATGGTGTGGCACCGTACGATTGTGGAAGTTGTCTCTATGGGTAGATGATGTAACAACGCCTGATGTGGAAGAACCGATGGATCCTATTTATCCACCTAAGCCTTCCACTTCTAGGAAGAGGCCTTCATGGTTTAGGAGGATACTTGATGATGCTGAAGGACATGCTGCACCCCAAGGAACCTTCCGTGAAAGTAAGAAACCTAGCAGGTATCAGGGATACCTGACCATCATGAGCACAATCATACAAAATGAGCCTCCATCATTCTTAGATGTCGTCAAGCATCAAGTATGGAAGGATGCTATGAACTAAGAATATGAGTCTATTATGAAGAATGATGTCTGGGAAGTAGTTCCCAGACCCTAGGACAAGACATTTGTCACGTCAAAATGGCTTTACAAGATAAAGCATGCAGCAGACGAAAGTACAGAAAAGTATAAGGCTCGTTTTGTTGCGCGTGGTTTCTCCCAGAAGGAAGGTATAAACTATGATGTGATATTTGCACTTGTTTCCAGATATATGACCATCCGCTTGATCATAGCCCTTGTGGCTTCACAAGGATGGAACCTACATCAGATGGATGTCAAGACCGCGTTCTTGCATGGTTTGATAAAAAAAGAGGTCTACGTCGAGCAACTCGACGGATTTGAGATTTATGATCGAAAATCTCATGTATGCAGGTTGAAGAAGGCTCTCTATGGGTTGAAGCAAGTACCTTGAGCATCGTATGAGAGGATCAATAGCTACTTGATAAAGCTGGGATTCACTAGGAGTGAAGCCGATCCTGACCTTTACTTTAAGGTTAAAGATGACAAGCCTCTCATACTGGTGTTGTATGTGGATGACCTCTTTCTAACAGGTGCAGACCCTCTCATTCACAAATGTAAGAGGGAGTGGCTTCTGAATTTGAAATGAAGGACCAAGGACTTGAAGTGTGGCAGAAGCCAGGGGAAATTTTCCTATCTCAAGGAAAATATGTGGTAAAGATATTGGAAGTATTTGGTATGATGGACTATAAGCCTATGACTACCTTGGGGATCTTAACTTTTAGAAGTTATATGGTAGTGATGTCGGACCAGATTTGGGAAATGCCTCTAAGTTTCATAAACTCATTCGCGTTGATGTTCTTGGTGAACCTTCGTTCGATAATATGTTTTGCAGTTAGCATTGTGAGCTCATATTTGGTTGAGCCTCACTGGATTGATGCCAAGAATATTCTAAGATATCTTTGTGGCACAATTACTAATGGGTTAAGATACACTACCGGAGATGTGAGACTACTTGGATATACTGACACTGATTGGGCAGGCAGTGTGGTGGACCGTAAGAGCACTTCTGGGTGTTGTTTCACCTTGGGATCTGCTTCAATATCCTGGATGAGCAAGAAGTAGAAGTCGGTGGCTTTGAGCACCACCGAAGCAGAATATATTGCTGCTAGCATGGCCTCCTGTGAGGCAGTCTAGTTGTGAAAGCTCTTCAGTGCATTGTTTGGATTTACATTGGATACCACTGTGATTCTCTGTAACAACTAGAGGTGGGATACGATTATTGAGGAATCTCATATTCGTCGATTATTCCAATAGATATACATCATCTGGGATATGGTAAATCGATGAGCAAGAAGGCTCATCACATTAAGATGATGTATAGGTCAATACACCTTGTCAAAGCCCTGAGGAAAGATATAATCTGTGATTTTCCCAAACGACTTGGAGTCGTCAAGAAACCCGTGTACAAGGATCCTGCATGTTGCATACATTGAGCTCTGGAAGCTCTAAGGGCTTGTGATTCTTACTGGAGCAACATATGACCACAGGGTGACTCACCCTCCCTTGGTGGTGCACACTGGAACAAGATGATTCACTCTCTTGTGGGACAAGATGATTTTCTCTCTTATGGAATAGAATGATTCGCTCTCCTGTGTAGCAGGATGATTAGTTCTCCTGTGAGGCCTAGATTGATGTGTTCTCCATGGTGATTGTAGCATGATTGATGTGTTCTCCTTTGAGGCCTGGATTGATGTGTTCTCCATGGCAATTGTAGCAGGATTGATGTGTTCTCCTGTGAAGCTTGGATTGATGTCTTCTCCATGGCAATTGTAGCAGGATTGATGTGTTCTCCTGTGAGGCCTGGATTGATGTGTTCTCCATGGCGATTGTAGCAGGATTGATGTGTTCTCCTGTGAGGCCTGGATTGATGTGTTCTCCATGGTGATTGTAGCAGGATTGATGTGTTCTACTGTGAGGACAGGATTGATTAGTTCTCTAGTCGAGGCATCCTACCCATGCAATCTGGGACTCATGGGAAGTACCTCTCATCTGATCAATGAGCATGGAAATGAAGTTAGGGACCATAGTAGTATCGATGGACGCATCGTTGCATCTACCATACTCTGTACGCTAGGATGACCTCCATTGATCTGGGATCAATGATACTGGTCTAGGACCAGTGGTAGGAGTGGTATATTCTATGACACTGACTTTGGGCGGTTGTTACTAGTCTGGGACTAGTGGTACGCACTCTGAGACTGACTTTGAGTTAGTGGAGGATGTTACTGGTCTGGGACCAATGGTAGGAGTTATACTCACTATGACGCTGACTTCGGGTTGGTTGAGACTGGTCTGGGACCAGTGGTACATACTCTGAGATTGACTTTGAGTCAGTATGATACATCCTCAATCATTTCTTCTTCTTCATAATTCAGACAAAAGTAGAGCAGAACAGAACAAAGTAGAGCAGAGCATAATAGAGCAGAGCCATTCAGATCAGTACAGGGCAGAACAAGAGAAAGCAGAATATTCAAAATAGAGCAGAGCAGGGCAAGGGTTAGGTTGTATAGGGCAGTGCATTTGATGGATGAATAGTAGCGACCGACAGATAGATTGTAGATGAAGTTCTCCCTAGTTGAGAGAGAGTGTCAAAATTGGCAACTAGGGCCAAACTTCATGTGGTTCATCTTATTCATGGCTGATAATATTTTTATTAGATTCCTCTTGTCGAGAGGTGTAGGATTGACATAAATATCATTCGATTCCGATAAGTATTCATGGAGATATGAATTTATTTTGATTATGGAATTATTATCAAGCCGACCTACAACTCATGTAGGCTTAGAAGCCCAACAGTCGCATATATTCAAATATCAACAGTTGTGTATAAATATAGGAGGAATTTTCCTCATTTTCACTCACTCATCTCATCAAATCTCTCTCTCTCTCTCTCTCTCTCTCTCTCTCTCTCTCTCTCTCTCTCTCTCTCTCTCTCTCTCTCTCTCTCTCTATTGCGCAGAAAAGTGTCTCTTCTCTACTGCGCAAAAAAGGGTTTATCTCTCACACATGTGAAGCCGAAAGCTGCTGAAACTAAAGCTGCAACTGCAGATTCAAACTTTGACTAGCATGGACCATAAAACCTCCTCTTACATTGTAGGTTCATCTGAACCTCCTCTTAAGTCTGCAACTTTTGGTGGTGGAATCAAGTCGCTTCGATGGACGGTTTGTGAGATATTGACTGCCCTAGTTTGAAGGAAGTTGCTGAAACTGAAGCTGCAACTGTAGATCCAAAATTTGACCAGCGTGGACCATCAAACCTCCTCTTCTTATCTACATTGTAGGTTCATCTGAACCTCCTCTGAAGTCTGCAACTTTTGGTGGTGGAATCAAGTCGATTCGATGGACGGTTTGTGAGATATTGACTGCCCTAGTTTGAAGGAAGCTGCTGAAACTGAAGCTGCAACTGCAGATCCAAACTTTGACCAGCGTGGACCATCAAACCTCCTCTTCTGATCTGCGTTGTAGGTTCATCTGAACCTCCTCTGAAGGCTGCAACTTTTGGTGGTGGAATCAATTCAATCTGATGGACGTTTGCGAGATATCGACTGCCCTCGTTTGAAGGACGCTACTGAAGCTGAAGCTGCAACTGCAGATCCAAAATTTGACCAGCATGGAGCATCAAACCTCCTCTTTTGATCTGCGTTGTAGGTTCCTCTAAACCTCCTCCGAAGGCTGCAACTTTTGGTGGTGGAATCAAGCCAATCCGATGGTCAATTTGCGAGATATCGTCTGCCCTAGTTTTGATGATGAAGCCACTAATGCTGATGCTGCTAATCTAGGGTCTGCTACTGCTGATATAAATCAGATTTATTATACTATTTCTCTCTACTGAATTATTGAAGATAAAAGAATATTTGATCAAAGGGTTTCCCCACACATTGTGGGGTTTGTCCCTGGCTAGCTGCCACATCTTGTGTCTCTTGTCTTGGCTTGTTTTCTTTTGATCATTTAATGTTCTATCTGCACTTTACTTATGCACATGTGATTGCTAATCTGAAAGAAAAGTAAATTTCTCTAAGCATAGAACATACCATAACTTAACAAGCTACAAAAACCTAAAGCAAAACCCTAGTTCAAATTGCAAATGATCCGTTCACCTCTCTCCTCATTGCTCGAAGAACCTAAATGTAGAGGTATTCAATAGCAAATGCTTACTGACTTAAAGAGAGTAAAGATCATATATATATTAAATTTTATTATGATTCATAATTCTATTTAAATTATAAAATCATTATATTCTTTCATTAATCGGTTTTCTAAGTTAGTTTGAATATTTATTTTATTTTGATTCAGTTCATTAATATTTTAAAAGAAATTTATGTAATTTAAATTTGATGGATAGATATATAATTTTTAAATTTTAACAATTAAAATATTAATAATTGAATTAAGCAACGAATATTTATCTATAAATAAAAATGAAAAAAATTCATGGATCAATTTTTATATTTTATTTCAAATGACAATAAGCTAGAAACTATTATTGATTATCATCATAAATTAAAAAAAAATAAAAACCAACAACAACAACAAAAACCATACATGTTTTGCCATACATTTACATTAGAAAATATTAAAGCCCCCACTTATGTATAATCTTAAAATTAAACTACTATTATTATTCATAACCAAAAAAATATACAAAAAATATTAAAATTCCATATATCACAAATTTAGAAATATGGTATATATTCTACCCTAAACTTATTAAACTAATATTATTATTATTCATAATATTAAACAAGTATCTCATGCAGGGTTTTATTTCTCATGCAGGGTTGCTACTTAGTACTTGCTTCTTATTGAATTTGAATGCAAGAACAAATTCATAAATCTCTTATTGAATGCATGAACAAATTCACAAATCTAATAATAAAACACATTTGAATACGATTAAAGAGGAGAAATTACAATGTTTAGTATCTTTATATTAAATTATATAATATATATATATATATATATTATATATATATAAATATAATATATATATTAGATATATGTTTTTAAAAGCTAAATATGGTAAGAACTATTTATTAACTTAAAATTTAACTCATCCTCTATGGTAGAATTTTTATTCTAGAAATAAATTAACACGTGTGGCCTAATTAATCTCAATGGTAAAGAATTGAGTCAAAGTCCTAAAATTATTTATTATTTATATTTAAGTTATTATTAAATTCTAAAGCCAAAAGAGAAAATTATAAATATATGACAGAGGCAAGTATATTGTAAATTAGTGGTCAAAATTCTTTTTACTTTTAATTATTTTGGAAATTTTGAGAAAACTATTTCCAAAGTTTATTAAAGTTTTGCAATATTAAATATTAAACTTATTTTTTTAGAAAATGAAATTATTTTTTTGAATTTTTAAAACTTGAATTTCTAATTTTTGGTTGGTGGATGACTAATTTTATGTGGTTTAAAATTAATTTTCCAGAATTAAAAATTGTTTAAAAAACAAAAAAAATACCAAAAAAATATCTTATAGTGTCATTTTTTTAAAATCAAATTTATGGATATTTCTATAATTAACATTTATTTTCCAAAAAGAAAATAGTTTCCATTATGTTTTGAGTTGTTACTAACCATGGAAAATGGTCCGACTACATATTACATCGATTTTTTCTTTGCTATTTTTTTTTTTCTTTCCATTGATTTTTATTATTAAATGGAATTGGTTCAATCATTTTCCTCAATAAGCCTTACCTATATTATATATTTTTTCACAATTCAATTTTAAATGCTAATACAATACAAAAAATAAATAAATAAAATTGTAGGAATCTTTTGCACTCACACTTAAATCTTTGTACGAATTATTTGCCATGTGATTAAGACAACACGTGATACTTCATATTAATAATTTTTTTGACATAGAAAATTCCACCATAGATAATTATTGTCATTGAATTAGGATGACTATAAATTTAAAGTTAAATAAATATTGACCATATTAGTTTAATATATATATATAATAATATAATATATATATATAAATATACACACACACACACACACACACACTCGACATTGTAATTTCTCCTCATTATTTGGTCTTATAAGCTAAAGATGGAATAATAATAAACTCTTAACTTTTGTAACAAACAATGATGTTGGCAACAATGATGTTGGCGCTAATGTTTTATCCAAAATTATCTATGCACCTATCTGTATTTTGTTTCAAGGTTATTAGTCCATTAATTACTTTCATTACTTCCCTTCATTGTCTTCAAATGTGTTTCATTATTAGGCTTATGAATTTGTTCAAGCATTCAATAATTTATATCAATTACTTTTTGCATAAGAGACAGATACTAAGCATCAACAATGCATATTACACTTGTTTATTGTAGTGTTGACATAAATTTTATTTTATTTTATATTGCATCATGATTTAAAATAGAATTGTGAAAATATATTTGAACCAAGTCCATTCAATAATAAAAACGGGCAAGCAAAAAATATGAATAAAATAAGTCAAAAACCAGTTTAATATGTTGTCTTGTTTTTGTTTTTAAAATCGGTTTGTTTCCATGGTTAGTAAAACCCTATAACATAATTACAACTTTTTATTGGAAGATAATATTAATATAAAAATTCATAAATCTGGAAAAAATTTAAAAATTAAATAATTAATTTATAAAGGTCTTTTTTAATTAATTCGACAAATTGATTGTAAACCAATAAAATTAGTCATCTCTAATAAAAAAATAAAAAGTCAAATTTTGGAAATAATTTCTAAAAACTATAAATTAAAAAAAAAACAAACATTTTAACTCAAATTACAAAAACACTGGAAAAAAATTCAAAAAAAAAAAAAAAATTAAAAACAAAACATTTTGACTCGAAATTATAAAAACACAGCAAAAAGTTATATATTTACATAAGAAAGTATAAAAACCCCATATATCACAAATTTAGATATACATTATATATACCTCCTAAACTTTAACAATTAAGTAGATCATGTATTCTATAAATGAAAAAAGTCTCAATTTGATATTCCACTTCATGATAAGTTTAAAATTAAGCTATGCAAAAGCCATACATTTACATCATAAAATATTAAAACCCCATATATCACAAAATTTACAAACATTACATTGCAACCAGGAACGGAAACTTCAGTATTCAGAGGATACTATAGGAAAACATACATGTGAAAATAGTTAGCCCACATGGGAAAATTCAGCGTTGAGAATGAAGTCTAGGAAAAGATACATACCACAATATTAGCCCATATGAAATAACCCAGAGTTCAATGCACAGCAGAATCAAGGAGATATTATTGAATAAAATATTAGTACTGCACATTTCTATTTTGCTACTCAAAATCTATAACTTGGTTCTATAATTATAATTATAATTGTTTTTTATTGTTAAAAAAAATGGTTTTTATTAATAGGAAATGAAAACCAATACATAATTGTTTATAGATATTCATCATTCTAGTCTATCATATAGCAGAGATAGTGAAAAAGTTCATAGCATCCAGGTTGAGATCATATGTCTTAGTCAATATAAGTGTTAGCCACACGAAAACACTTCCAATATAACAGCAAAAGGAAAAACATAAATCATATACCATGTCTAACATAGTGATAAAAAGACAACAAAAACCAATAGTAACAACCATGGATCAAACCGCCAAAGGATCTGAAATCCAGAAGTGCTTAACCAGGCATGGCCATGGAGCCAACGTCCATGTGTGAACTGCGAATTCCGAGAGTGATGTGCATTCTGCCAGGGGGGTCCATGATGCCCAACTTGGACATATTGTCTGCAATTTTGTTGAATTCATGAGGGATGTGCTGGAATAGAATGTGCTGAAAGGAGCCTTTGAGAAATTCAATATTCTGAAACCATCCCTGTAGGTGTGGGTGTGATATGGAGGCCAAGCCTTGTACATGGTTGATTATGGCCAGTGAATCCCCGTATACCTACATTCTGGGGATGTTAAGGAAGCTAACAAACCACATTAAGCCCCATAAAGCAATCACATCTGGTTAATTATGGCCAGTGAATCCTTGTATACCTACATTCTGGGGATGTTACGGAAGCTAACAAACCACATTAAGCCCCATAAAGCAATCACTTCTACTCTCATATTTGTTCCTGGGCCTCCAGACCAGTGTATATTGTAGTGTTGATTGTAGTCCATGTGGATCCAAGCTCCACATCCACATCTCCCATCATGTGTTGCATCGTTGAAGAAACCTACAGGGAAAGATAGATTTGGGGTGTTTTCTATATGTAATACATTGTTATGAGATGGATTAGTAGAAAAAACAGTCCCACCCAAGAAAATGTTTTATTGACGACATTGTTGTGATTAAGAACATTTCCTTCGAAAATGATGGAGTTCCTGGCCCTCCACAATTCCCAGAGGATTACAATGGGAACAACCCTTAACCTTCTAGACCTCCTGGTCCACCATATTAAGCATGCTTCAATAGTGTCTTGTACATTATGCCTATAAGTTAAGATACCCAAGGTCCTGTTCCATACCTATACAACCCATGGGAACTGTAGAAATATGTGTTATTCTCCTCTTTCCTATTGTAAAAAACACATATGCCAGGTCCATGGATGCCCTTCATTCTCAAATTTTCCGAAGTTAAATTTTTGTTCCTCCATGTTAGCCAAGTAAATAGGATCATGTTGTATGGGACCTGTACCTTCCAGAATTTGGAAAACTAGGTAGTGTTTTATATATTGTGTGTGGTGCAACAAATGTATAAATATGTATTTGCAACAGATATAACACCTTTGTGTGTCTTCCCATCCCATCCAACTTGGTCACCCACCTCATCTCTACAGATCCCTGCTCTGCCTAGTTCATTGGTCAAGCATTCCCATCTCTTAGTGTTTTCTCCAAATAGCCCCATCTCCTCTACCCTCATCCAAATGGGAGTGATGACATGTAATTTTTTAATGGTCTGGGCCAGGTAGAAGTACCCCCTCATGTTGAGGTTGTGGATCAACGATACATTATAATGCTTCTTAATCTCTGAACCCAATATTCGATCTCTTTACAGAATTATTTCCGCTCTAGATCCAAAAGTCCAACATTGTATTTTTAATAACCCGATTTTTAATTTGTTGAAACTGATCCATATTATGGATCCCTTTGTACACCCTATGATCCCATCTCTCATCCAATGACCAACCTTGATGCCTCTTAGATATTTCGACCTTATGATGTCTCCCCATATACAGTTCCCCAAAATTCCATGCCATAGGGACTTGATCAGTAATGCCTAACCAAAATGTTTTAAGTTTAGTAACCCCCATCCACCCAGTCTTTGAGTAATAGTGATATTATCAAGTTTAGTGAGGTGGTACTTGAATGTTTTCCCTAAGCCAACCCATGTAAATCTTGCCATAATATTGTTTATATTTGTATAATCTTGGCAGTGAGGCAGTAAACATGAGCCTAGTATACCACCAATTGTTGCAGGACCAATTGGGTGAGAGTGACTCTACCTCCAAGAGTTAATAATCAGTGTTCCAAGCCTGAGATCTTCTTATGGATCCTATCGACAATCCACCACTAGTCATTGACTTTGTAATTATTGGGCATAATGTTGTAACCCAGATATTTTAAACCATTACTAATGTGCATTGAATCAACACCAAAAAGATTTTCTGTGTTTTCAATGTCCTCCATCTTCTCTTGCATGAATAATAGTAAAGACTTCCCTTTTTTTTATCACTAGTCCAGAGGCTCTACCAAATCTGCATAAAATATTATATAAGGTAGCCCAATACCTTCTCAAAAGCATAGCTAAGAAATTGTGTGATACACTAATGTCTCGGTTGACTGCCAGTCCATGGAAGCCATCCTCCAAGCAAGCATGCATAATTTCGTGGCGATTCCATCCATAATCAGAATAAAAAGTAGGGGAGACAGTGAACATCCTGGTCAAAGTCCCCTACCAGCTCCAAAACATTTAGTGGGATATCCATTAATAATAACAACATAGTTAACAGAAGTGACACACGCCATGATCCACTCAATATTCCTTGTCTCCAATCCAATCTTATGTAGAATAATGTGGAGGAAAACCTAGTCGACACTATCGTATGCTTTCTGTAAGTCAATATTCATGACAATTGCTTCCATATTCCTTGAGTGAATGGAATGCATGCATTCTTGCATCATAGCCACTGCATCATGTATTAATCTGTCCTGCAAGGAGCCATATTGTTCTGGAGAGATATGAGTGGACAGGGAATGCTTAATCCTGATAAAAATGATCTTAGATATAAGCTTGTATACCATATTGTAGAGAGAGATGGGTCTATAATCAACAAAAGAGATCATCTCACTAATATTTGTAATGAGGGAAATGCAAGTAGAGTTCATAGCTCCCAGGATGTGTCCCTCCCATTTGGATTCTTCTACCATGTTCACCAATTCCGACCCAATGAAATAAAAAAAATGCAGGAAAAATTCAACTATCCAACCATCTAGATTGGGGCATTTATCTTTAATAAAATATTTTAAGACAGAATGTACCTCCTCGAGATTGACCTGTCTATATAACTCCTCATTCTTCTCTACATCAAACATATTAGGATATGAATCTGAACCCAAGATTTGATCCTCAATCCCATTTTCCATCCTAACTTTGTAGGCATCCTCAAATAAATTCGCAGTTGCATATTGGATCTCAGGGAAGGAGTGAACCATGTTTCCATTTGCGTCTTTCATTATCCAGATGGAGTTTATTTACCTTTTGTAGTTGGCATATCTATGAAAAAAAATGTATTTCGACCCCCTTCTTTGATCCACAGTGCCCTGCTTTTCAGTCTCCATGTTACTTCATTTATGTGTAGGATATTTTGTTTTTTGTCCTCCATATTCTTGATGTTTCTAATAAAGTCCGGTGAAGGATTCCCAACATCCAATTCCTTGCCCAATTTTTCCAATTGTATTTTAATTTCTGCAAGTTCCCTGTATATATTGTTTTTTTTCCTTGTCTCCCACTTCTTTACTTTCGCTTTTAGAGTAAGGAGTTTGTTGTGGATAACGAGCATTGGAGAGTTTTCATCAGTCCTGTGGTGGTTCCAAAAATCCTGGATCAGGATGTTATTATAGGAATATACAGGGTAAGTTCCTCAGACAGAACACCAAAAGGACACCGCTCACAAACAGATCACAGATCAATACACCAGTATTTTGACGTGGTTAAAACCCCCAGAGAGGGAAACAGTCCACGGCCTGCGCCAACGTGGCTACTACAGGCAATTTATTAATAAAAGAATGAAAATTTACATAAGCTTCTCTCATGCACGGTTAACCTACAAATGACCCTCCATGCGCTTTAAATAGAATTCATGGACCAATCGGGTGTCAAGCCACGGATCAAGTGTCGGTAATACCGAGGAAGAATGAACCGTCGGATCACTACATATCGTGACCGTCGGATTGTAAGTTACAAAATGTACAACGGTAAGGAAACACACTTTACCTAACTCTATACTAGACCAAGTTGAACTTAACTATTTCCTATGTGTCGGAATATCCTAACATCCCCCCTTAAGAACAACTTGGGATAGGATTGAGGGATTTACAAATATGACACAATAGGAGAAGGAAGGAGGCACTAGAGCCTATCCCCCCTTAGTGACAACTTCCTGAACTCCAAGCATATATCGAAGTTTAGTGAACTTCGCCTCTGTGAGAGCCTTTGTGAAGATGTCTGCAAACTGATCATCTGTTGAACAATATTGCACTTCAAGAACATGGTCATGAATGAGCTTTCTGATGAAGTGCATGTGAAGTTCAATGTGTTTGTTGCGTTGATGCTGAAATGGATCTTTGAAAAGCTGAATGGCACTTTGATTATCACCCAAAGTGTAGTCGGATGCTACTGCTCAAAGCCAAATTCTGATAGGATCTGACGAAGCCACAAGGCTTCCTTACTAGCTTCCACGACACCACGATACTTTGCTTCTGCTGACGAAAGAGAAATGGCAGCCTGTTTCTTACAAGCCCATGTAATAGGTCCTGAACCAAGAGTGAAGACATAACCGGCAGTAGACTTCCGATCATCAGGGTCACCAGCCCAATCAAAATCAGTGAAACGAACTAATAGAGGAGCTGCTTTGGCACTGTAATGAATCCCAAACTGTACTGTACCTCGAACATAACGAAGTATTCTTTTAGCTACTTTCCAATGACTTTCACGGGGTTTTGCATAAAACGAGCAACAAGGCCAACAGCAAAGGAAAGGTCAGGACGAGTATGGGTTAAATACAAGAGTTTTCCTACAAGTTGACGGTATAAGGTAGCATCAACTTCAGGAGAAGTACAAGAAACTGAAAGTTTGACTCCAGACTAAAAGGGAGAAGGAGCTGGCTTACAATCTTCCATGTGAAAATGACGAAGAATATCACAGGCATACTTGGACTGGGAAAGGGAAATACCCTCCTTGGATTGCAAGACTTGAAGACCGAGAAAATAGTGTAAGTGTCCTAAGTCTGTCATTTCAAATTTCTTTTTAAGGCTGGACTTCACATGGATTATAAGGTTGGGATCACTACCAGTAAGAATAAGATCATCAACATAAAGAACAAGGATGATAAGAGAGTTTCCCACTTTCTTGGTGTAGACAGTATTATCAGAATAACACCTAGAAAAGCCAAATTCTAAAAGAAAGCTATCCATTTTGGCATACCAAGCCCGAGGAGCTTGCTTGAGACCATAAAGAGATTTCTTAAGTCGACATACAAGGCTGGAGTCTGTTTGGATGAAGCCAATGGTTGTTCCATATAGATTTCTTCATGCAAGTCCCCATGCAAGAAGGCAGATTTAACATCCATCTGATGGACTTCCCATTTTAAAGAGGCAGCAAGGGAAAGAACAAGGCGGATAGAGTTCATTTTGGCAATAGTGGAGAAGGTTTCAGTGTAGTCAATTCCTTCAACCTGTGAAAAGCCCTTAGCAACAAGATGAGCTTTATGTTTATCAACTTTCCCATCTGGTCCATA
>APFE031696701.1:0-32498 GCA_000404065.3 Pinus taeda
TCATTCTTGTTATATGAATTGTCATTTGATCACTCTTGCTATTATCACATATATATATATATATATATATGTGTGTGTGTTTTAACAGCATCCTTTATGCATTCCACTATTGGCTGTTTATAGTATGATTTTCTTCCAATCATGTATGTATCGATGATATAAATGATAAGTGTAGTAATCTTGTGTTAATCACTTTGTTTGACTATTCATATGAAGTAATCTTTGAATGATTGAATATCTCTTATTTATTTTACAGAGTCATCTATATGCCTGTTAGATAGATAAATATTATTTAACGCTACATTCCGAATGAATAAGTTGTTCCCAGGATTAGTATTAGTTTCCCTATTTTTGCCAATAGAATAAGCTAGTCGCCTATCATCAAAAGCAAACTATTCATCACCCATTCATCCCTTTTTATTTATTACCGGGAAACTGGTCCCGTTATCTCCAGTCGGAGCCACCATCCCAAACGGAAAAGGAGCTGTACTAAGGTCCGGACCGGGTGGTTATCCCCCAATGTTGTGGCAACGATTTTCGAGGCCTCAACATTTTTGGCACTAGAAGGAGGGCCATCCGCTATGAATGGCGAGTAATCCAACACCTACAAACCATTCAAAGAGTAATTCACCCTCCACCTCTCCTCGGACATCTCTTTCGCATTCTGAATCTCCAGTATCCAGACGAGACGAAGAAGAATCAACCACTACTGCTCAATTACATCATACTTCAGAACACTTGAGTTCGGAGTCCCCTGAAGTTCAATCCATCATCCAGAAACTTCAAGGCTTCTTAATTTCGCCTCCTAGATCTGAAGTATCACAAGGCAGTCAGACTTCGCAATTTCGCTTACCCCCTCACCTTACCAGACTCCAAAGCGAAAAGCTAGGTATTGAACCACCCGAGTTTCCTTTACCCGAAAGGAAAAGGATCAAAAAGACCACTGAAGGTTCTGGTAGCGAAACCTTTTCTCCATCATCTTCCATTTCATTATCACCTGTGTGAAGTCAAACACCCACTTCACCACTACATATCGTTGTTCACTAAGGGACTTCATATCAAACATCGCAATCTTTTCAGTTTGCACTTCCACCTCCCCCTCAAGCACCTGGAACACCACAAGCAATCGTTGGTAATCCTAAAATGGCCCAAAGACCATGGAGAAGTCCTGGTGCAGTCACCATGCTTGCACCTTTACATCCTTTACCCGATTACCCCGAAAAATGGCTACCCAAGTTCAATCTAGATGCTGGAACTTCGGCAGAAGAACATATAAACAATTTTATGTTGTCAGTCAATCTAAAGGGAGTCACTGAAGAAGATGTGGTAGTAAGATTGTTTCCCTATTCACTGCAAGGATCTGCAGGGTCTTGGTATTTTTCCTTGCCCTCTGGATCCATCACAAGTTGGAATATCTTCCAGGAACAATTTCTCACCAAATACGGCGATGATGGATCCTTAGCTACACTTGTCCATGACCTTTCCAATTTAAGGATCGAGTCAAGAGAACCCATTAAGGAGTTCAACTCCCGATTCAACAAACTCTTGAACAAAATCCCCACTGATGATAAGCCAAGTGAACAAGTAAGAAGCGAGTGGTATGTCACTGCCTTACCCTCGAACATAGCCATATTTGTCGATAGGGCTAAACAGCCTACATTGGCCGAAAACATGAAGGAAGCACTCGCTGTGGAAAAAAGTGTAATCGCCTTAGAAAAGAAAATTGCCCTGGAAGAACGAAAATCTAAAAAAGTGTCCTTTAAAGATGACTCAAAGAAAAATATCACTAAGGATCCATATGACATGGAGGGCCTTTAGAAATTCCTTAAAACCATGTCGAATGAAATGGTTGAGATCAAGAAACAAGTATCAGAATCATCAATGAAGAAACCATATAGTAATTTCAAGAAACCCGAGTCCAAGCCTCCAAATGTTATATCATACGCAGACTCGGATCCTAAGGAAGAAGAAGAGGAAGAAACAGTTACACCATCTGAAGAAGAAGAAGAGGAAGTAGTTGAATGTCACGGGATGTGGGACTTTATACTCCCTAATTCCGAGACTGATGCTGAGCAAGAAGCCTTTCCTGTCACTACAAGGAGTAAAGCTACTCCCGAACCTGTTCAAGCTAATCCAAAGAAAAGGAGTGCTGGAACCAATACTGCAAAGGAAAAGGTACCCGCAAGGAAGCCAGCCGCGACAGTACCTCAGAATCAGCCGTCATTCTCCACTACACCTTCGTCATCTAAGACATTGGTAGTTTCTGATTCAATGGATTATAATATTGTCGATGACATGAAGAAAACTAAGGCAAACATCACCATGTTTGAGCTTAGTAAATTAAAACATCAGCAAAAATTACTACTCAAAGAACTTAATGCTGTTCCTTCTTCACCTCTTCCCACCACTAAAGCTGCAAGCGACTCAGGACAACCACCTTCTGGTAGAGTTGAGGCAACTGACACAATTCTGATTGGAGATAGATCAAACTCCCATACCCCTCCTTTCCTCTTAACATATGAAATTTACAATCGAACTCTACACAACTGCTTAATTGATTCTAGGGCATCCTCGAATATAATGCCTGCTTCAGTTTGCTCTAAACTGAATATAGAACCCCAGAAGTCTTCTATTCACATTGTGCAGTTAGATAGAACTAAGGTTCAAGTTCTAGAGGAAATAAACTCTGTAACGATCAGGTTATCGGCAGATCCACGAATAGTCCAAAGGATTGATATCCTAGTCGCCGATATACCTGAATTCTATGGGTTGATTTTAAGCAAGGATTGGTCAGAAAAACTCCACGGGTATATCTCCACCGATTGGTCCCATATGTGGCTCCCCTATAAGGGTAAGCCCAATCAAATAAAGATCGATCGGGAGAAACATATGACCCACACTGTTATAGAATTTGAACAAGAAAATCAACCAGTCGCGTTCAACAACAATATCCTAGCAAATTATTCTTCCGAGTCATTTTTCGGCAATTATATTGCCCAACCATCTCCTTTCTCAGTTAACAATTTCGCATCGCAAATTGAAAAATTTTCACAGACCAATAGGTCTAAATGTGTTAATGTTACTGAGAATTTTGCAACAAAGATTGTAGATAATTCTTTATTTGGGTCTTTATATTTTGATGGATCCAAGTCTAGTGAAGGATCAGGAGCAGGATGCATTTTGGTTAGCCCGCAAGGAGAAAAAACAATGTTGTCCTGTAGATTAGAATTTGAATGCACCAATAACACAGCTGAGTACGAAACATTAGTCCAAGGACTGTACAAAGCGATTGGTCTCAAATTCCAATACTTAAAGGTCTTTGGTGACTCTAAGATTATTGCTAAACAGGTAAGGAATGCAATTCATTGTCTTTCAAACCATCTCAAGCATTATCAATCGCTGGTACAAGAGCTCACTTCCCATTTTTTAGCATTCAATATTTCTTCCATCCCAAGGTCACAAAATTCGGCAGCTGACTTGCTAGCCAATGTCGCTTCCAAGCTACTCCCTTCTGAAGACTATAGTCCAGATAGGTTTTCAGTGGAATTACTTTTTAGGCCATCCATTCCTGACAATGTAACCAATTGGAGAGTGTTTAACCACGATGATGACATTTTACAATTTCTGACCTCCAAAAAATCCTATGATAATCAAATCATCAAGGAAGACAAGCACAATATTCAAATGCGAGATAAACCTGAGGAAAACTCAATCCCAAAGCGCGTGGTGAAGCTTGAGGACCTTTACGATATTAAAGACAGGTTTAAACCTGTGTCTAATACAAAGCTCCAGAGCTCTACCTTAAGGTTTGAATTAATAAACCTTGGCACCGAAAAAAATCCTCAAAACATTAATTTAGGATTAGGACTTTCCATAGAGGAAAAGGAAGCATTCATGAGTCTGTTACAAAAGAATAAACATGTTTTCACTTGGAAATATGACGTTCTAAAAACGTATGATACATCTATTATTCAGCACACTATCCCAATGCTTCCCGAACAGAAACCAGTTCAACAAAAGTTGAGGAAAATACATCCAAACTTAGAGGGTCAAATAAAATCAAAACTCAATAAACTCTTGAAAGCTAAGATTATTTTTCCCGTACGACACTCAAACTGGGTCTCCAATATGGTACCAGTCAGAAAGAAAAATGGCAACATAAGGATTTGTATTGATTTCAGAAATTTAAATAAGGCAAGTTTAAAAGATAATTTCCCATTACCCACTATGGAGAAGATACTCCAATCAGTGGCAGGCTCAAAGTTAATGTCTTTCTTGGACGAGTTTTCAGGGTATAACCAAATTTTGGTCCACCCCGATGACCGACTCAAAACCACATTCAGAACAAAGTGGGGAACATATGCATATCAGAAAATGCCTTTCGGACTTATTAATGCTGGAGCCACTTTTCAAAGAGTGATGGATATCACTTTCAAAGGGTTAATTAATAGAACAGTAGTCGTCTATTTAGATGACATTATTGTATTTTCTAAAGAGAGATCCAACCACTTGCATGATTTGAACCAAATCTTTCAGCGCTGTAAAAAATATGGTATTTCTCTAAACCCTAAGAAATCCTTTTTCGCTCTTGATCAAGGTAAGCTCCTAGGCTTTATTGTTTCTAAATACGGCATCTATATCGATCCAGACATGATTAAAGAAATCTCTGAAATCCCTTTTCCTCGCAATAAGAAATCCATGCAGTCATTTTTAGGCCAAATCAATTTTGTCAAAAGATTCGTTCCAGACTTTTCTCAGATTATTTTACCACTTCAAACTATGATTAAGAAAAATTCAGTCTTTAAATGGGGATCGCCAGAAAAGGAAGCGTTTGAATTAATCAAACAATCAATAATCAATGCCCCGGCTCTAAATACTCCAAATTTTTCTAATCATTTTACATTGTATACCATCGCATCCGATTTATCTTATGCTGCAGTACTTACACAGATGAACAATCACAATTTGGAAGCACCTATTTCATTCTATAGTTCAAATCTTCAAGGTGCAGAACTAAACTACTCCGAAGTAGAAAACCAAGCCTTTGTTGTATATAAAGCGGTTAAACATTACAGACCCTTCCTTTTAAAATCCCATACAAAGGTTATAGTTCCTTTCTCCTCAGTTAGGCAACTATTAATCCAAAGAGAATTGGGAGAAAAAAGGGCAAATTGGGTAATAGCACTTCAAGAATATGACCTAGAGATCAAGCCAGCAAAGATTGTTAGAGGCCAAGGTTTTTGCAGGTTATTGGCAGGAGCATCCAACATTCTGGAATCAAGCAATACAGATCAATCTGAAACAATCAACCAGATAAGTATCATTGACTCTGAATCACAGTATGCTGATTTAATATTTTATTTGAAAAATGGATATGCACCTCCCAACCTGTCCTACAAAAACAAAAGGGCCATAAGATTGAAAGCAAAAAATTTTACCATTATTGATGATGCGCTTTTTAGGCAAAATTATGATTCAGTTTTATTAAGATGCCTTGAAAAACCTGAAGCACAAAAGGTTTTGCAGGAATTACATGATGGACTAGCAGGAGGCCACTTTGGAGCTGATACCACAGCTCACAAAGTCATCCATGCTAGATATTATTGGCCCACTCTGTTTAGAGATGCTCATGAATATGTAAGGAAATGCCGAAATTGTCAAACTTCAAGTGGAAGACAAAGGAAATCAGCCTTCCCTCTGCAACCGGTCAACATTGAACAACCATTTGAGCAATGGCGATTGGACATTATCGAAGAGATTACCCCAAATTCTTCCAAACAGCATAAGTATATACTTACCGCTACTAATTACTTTACCAAGTGGGTTGAAGCGATTCCTTTAAAGACAACAAATTCTGAAGCCATTGTTGAATTTATAGATCAATTCATCATTACCAGGTTTGGTGTCCCGAATGCTCTTGTTTTTGATAATGCATCTTACTTTTCAGGCAATGCTATGTTTGATTTCACAATTAAAAAAGGATTCAAACTCAAATATTCTGCTAACTATTATCCTCAGGGCAATGGTTTGGCCGAATCTACAAACAAAAATCTTATTAAAATTATCAAGCGAACAATCGAACAGAATCATAAGAACTTGCACAAATCTTTAATATTTGCATTATGGGCTGACAGGATAATGCAAAAAGCTTCTATAGGTTCTTCCCCATATAAAATTGTTTATGAAAAAGAAGCAGTACTACCAACAAATCTTATCCTTCCTTCTCTAGCCCTAGTTCAATTTATTGAAGAAAGCCCTTCTTCTTCTTTACAGCTTAGACACGACCAAATTCTAAAATTAGAAGAAGAAAGAGTAAAAGCCAAAATCATTCATGTGAAACATCAATAGATCATCAAGTCATCATTTGATTCAATCTCATCTGGTTCCAAACAATTTCAAGTCGGTAATTTAGTCCTGAAATGGGACAAAGCCCATGAAGATAAGGGAAAACACACCAAGTTTCAGAAAATTTGGCTTGGAACATTTCAGATCTGTGAAAAGATAGGCCATTCGACCTTCATACTACAAGATTTATCAGGGTTGAGAGATTTTCTCCCTGTCAATGGTCTTATCTTAAAGAAATTCTTCAATTGAGGAGGTAACCCCTTCTCCTTTTAATAGCATTTTTGTAGTTTGTAGCAGCATTAGAAAATAAAACTGTGAGGTATCTTCTATTTGACCTTTGTTGTATTCAAAAAGTTTCTCCAAAACAAGTAGTGTGATATTTACTTTTAAATAAATAGAAGTCTTAAACAAAAGAAATGATTTCTAGGAAATTAGATATAATTGCATTCTGAAACTACACTACGATCCTAGTGAACCCCTCTCGAAGTTTATAAATATTGTAAATCTTTTTAGATTTTTCAAATTGGTTACAAGAAGGTTATCAATATTAAAATAGGAGCTAATCCAAATTCAACATCTCCAACTCTTACCTTGTCATCCATCTTCTCTTAAGGAGGAAATTGTCTATCCCACTTACTCAAGTTTGTGATTACTCAGAGTGTAATTCCAAGAATACTGGATACAAAAGATAAGAGGTCTTATTACAAGCCTGCTTACCATGTTCATAGGGAAATAGTTTAGCCGACATTACCAATACTTCATACCAAAACAGGGTAATGTCTTCAATTGTAAGACAAGGGGTCTCATCGCGAGCCAGCTTGTTTGGTTAGATTACTACCAGTGAATGGAATTGTCACTTAAATGGCCATCACACCAGGGAAATGGCTTTTTATCTTACAATATAACAGAGAAAAGAAACACAAAATGTGAAAAACATATTTTGAATTTATTCTGTTAATCATGCTCCAAGGTAAATGGGACAATAGACAATGATATGGTTAAAAGGTATCCCTGCCGAAACTATGGACGTTTGCTGGCAGCAGAGGCTCTACCTATGACAAAGGAGTTAATTTTAATAGCTGATTTGGAAAAGTTTTCTGTTTTATCAATATCAACCAATAAACGCCAATTTAAAATCTAGAATGTATCTATTTTTTAACAAAAGAGGAAATTAGCAAAGAAAGTTTTGTTTTGTCTGAAATGCAACTATACCTAGTTATATTAGAATTTTCCCTTTTGATAAAAATTTCTATTTTGAAAAAGTTTAAGTATTTCTATACTTTTCAGAGATAACTGTTTCTTCCAGCGAATCACCAATTGTTGTGCCCTACAACAACCCCCCATTTCTTATCATTATTATTCCAAAACCATAATATGAAATGGGTCCATTTTTTATTTTTGTTTTTAATTGGTATCAATTTAAGTTCTATTTTAAAAAAGGCCCGAAGAAATAAAAGAAAACATTACCAAAAGGCCTCTTCAATAAAACCAATCAAAAAACCTTAACGTAAAACGTTTTATCTTTTGTCATTGCGAAAAAGCAATCGCAAGATCGCATATCGCAATGACAAAGGGAACACAACTTGAGGACATTTTGATTTGCTCCGATGCGAAATCGCTATCGGGTATCGGTGAAACATAAAGTAACACAATTAAGGACCCCTTGCTCCGATGCGATGCGATATCGACAATCGGCGATAATGGCTAAACGTAAATAAGCTCCCTCTTGCCCTGATGCGATGCGATATCGCTATCGGTGATCGGCAATTCACCATGCACACATTCTTAACCGCCCCACTCGTTACTCCCGACACGATGCGATATCACTATCGACGATCGGGGATTCCAAATGGAACCAGAACAATGACTTATGATTTTCCCGACGCTCGATTGCGAAAAGGGCAAAAGCACAGTTTTCAAAGTAAAACCATAAAGGCAGTTTAATACGATTTATTCGTAATCAAGGCACTATCTTTCGAAAAGCCACTCAAACGCGTTCAACCGCCAAATCGCCCAAGGCATGCTTCAAATAAATCATTCGGCCATTAACTGAAGCGAATGGTATTAATGAGATTGACAAGCCTTAACGGCCATTTAATAAAAACAGCAAGCTTGTGATCTATTCACAGATTTGATCCGAAGCAGTCTTAAGTCAATCAATCACCATGAATTTATCAAGGTATATATATCTCAGTCTATTCGATTCATGTTATTGTTTCCTGTATTACGCCTATCTTTCTCTCTGTGCATAATTCTTCCGCAGAGACAGATTTGAGTGGAATAGGAAAGAAGTCCAAAAAGACTACAATGCCTTCCGCTTCACCAGCCGCAGGGCAATCCGTTGTTGATCCAGGCAGTAAAAAGAAAGGGCTTATATCGGATACTACGTGCCTGGGACTTACCAGAGCTACTTGGCAAGGAACATATAACTTGATTGAAGCCAAAGAGCTGAGGGTGACGGGAATACAAGTCTCATGCGACAGTACTAGCAAATCTTAGGCCAATCTAAAAGACTTGGCCAATTCCTTTCTTCACAGAATAGCGTCCCGGGAGCAAATTCTCCCATATACAGATGTGGTAAGGTGGGCAATCCAAGAGATCCCAATTACCGATAGAACTTTCAGCACTGTAGATGGGAGGATTTTCGGTTCTTTTCGAGCCGAAGATTTAAGGCAAATGTATCATTTACCGGCAGAAGAGAAGAAGTATAACACGACATTCCTAGAGAAGTTCCGAGCAGAAAATGAGACCGAGTCCGAACCAATTCAAGGCTGGAGACAAAATCAAGCAAAGCATAAGCACGAATCCTCGGGTAAGTACTCAGTCGATTCTCCATGTTCTCCTTACTACTATGCTGGGATTATGATGTGTAGACTATGGGGATTACATGACTCCGCCAATTTTACCATAGAAATGGTACCCTTAATGGAGGCGGCATGTAGTGGTGAGATAATGGATTGGGCGGATATATTATCCGATAAGTTAGCCACGGCCATTCTTAATTTCAGATTTAATTCTCGCGTCACAGAGAGGTTCATTTCACCATTTTACTACAGTGCATATCTGTTAGACGTTTTATGTTTTAATTCTGAATTCCTTGTGCTCGGATGGAGGTGGACATCGCAAGACCCCACACCTATCCACATATATCATCAAAAGTTGTGGAAGACCAACTACAAACACCACTTGTTTCAAATCTGCAACGGTTTCATGTTGCCGATTCATTACTCCATTTTTGATAAGCCTGCCCTGAAGATTTCTGAACAAGCAGGGGTGGATTTAACTGTCGTAGCAAGTTGGTTTGGAGAAGAGAAGTTCACCTATATTAGAGTTTTTGGCAGTCAAGCCAAGCCCCATGTGCTTACTCTATACATCCCTGATAAGTTACTTGCCAGGGAGGTAGCTTATCAAATCAATGCCGATGGGGTTACTCAGACCCTGAAAAAAGCAAAGAAGCATGTCTGGCCCTCCTTTCCCCTGCGAATTGGTATTTACACTCTGCATGATATAAAACATGCAGAGAAGGAAGCTGGGAAGATAAATTCGCTGACTCTAGCCACTATGCCAAGCAGGCAGTACGATCCAAGGAAAATCGCTTACAATGCGCTCGACCAGGCCAAATTGGCCAAGTTTGAGCACAAAGAAGACAAATTTGAGGATTTATTTGCATCAGCCGAGTCGCTATATCAAGTTAAATCGCTTGCCATAAATGAATACAACGATGAGCAAATCGCTCAATTATCAACTCAAATTGAGCAAATGAAAAAGCTCCCTCAGGTAGATGAGTTTAAAGCAGAGGCGCTTCAATTAAATAAAGCATTGTTAAATCAAGTTAAGCTCCTATGTCAACAAATCACCCAGGCATAGCCATTGTGCGACTTAGTGGCATCCATAAGCGAAAAAATAGAAAAGACAAGAACAGATTTGGATCAGGCCTAAGAAATGCTGACAAATTTTCTGGAATGGCAAGATTCTGATCAGGGCCAGGCAACTAACCTACCAAGAATTCTGGAATCACACATGGAAATATTATTCACAGAATGGCAATCACAGTTAATGAAGGTAGAAAGAGAAATTTTAAGATGCAAGACAACCACTGGTAATATGGTTGAATTAGTAAATAATACTCTTTATTTGTCTAACATGATTTCCCAATGTACTCCAGGCCAATTAATAGCAACAAAGATGTTGGAGCATTCATGCTACCCAGAGCTGGAGAAAAATGGAAGATTAATCGCGGGGATCAACAGTTTTACATGGGATGCTTATTGGTTCTTCTTAGTGAAGCCGCACAGCCAAAGAGCCGCCTTAAGATGCCTCACAGATGCTATCGGTTATATCATACCCGATATTCAGGATGCCACCTTTGTTGCCCAAATCAGCTTGCGCCTCAACAGACCACCCGAAGTGGAGCCAATGCTTGCGATAAGCCAGCTCAGGTTTAAAGGCAAGAAGCCTGAGTCATGATTCACATCGTCGACTGCCAGATCACCCCCAAGAAGATAGATAGCATTTATTGATGCCAATTTAGTAGGATTTTGTTTCATAGATTTTTTTAGCTCAGTAGTATTTATAGACCCTTTCATGCATTTAGAAAGGGTCGTAAAGTTTTGTATATGACTTAAACCCTGAAGTTGCACTATTGTACTTCAGGGATATTCTTTTATGAAACTGGACTAATTATTCCGATTTTAATGAGGAAGGTTTTTATACAAATGTGCACTACTGTCTTTGTTTAAAAGCATTTCTGCGTTGAAGGAAGGATTTTGAATAGCAATTGATATTTGGGATTGATTAGCAGCTCACATGGTACTATTATCTGCATCTGTACTCATTCCTGTTATATGAATTGTTATTTAGTCACTCTTGCTATTATCGCTTATATATATATATATATATATGTGTGTGTGTGTGTGTGTGTGTGTGTGTGTGTGTGTGTGTTTTTCACAGCATTACTTATGCATTCCACTATTGGTTATTTATCGCATGCTTTCCTTTCAGACGTATATATGTATCGATGATATGAACAGTGAATGTAGTAATTTTTATTTATCGCTTCATTGTGACTATTCATGTGAAGCAATCTTTGAATGATTGAACATCTTTTATTTATTTTACAGAGTCATCTATATGCCTGATAAATAGATAAATATTATTTAACGCTACATTCTGAATGAATAAGTTGTTCCCGGGATTAGTATTAGTTTCCCTATTTTTGTCAATAGAATAAGTTAGTCGCCTATCATTTAAGCAATTTATTCATCACCCATCCATCCCTTTTATTTCATTATCGGGAAACTGGTCCCGTTATCTCCAGTCGGAGCCACCATTCCAAACGGAAAAGGAGCTGTACCAAGGTCTGAACCGGGTGGTTATCCCCGATGTTGTGGCAACGATTTTTGAGGCCTCAACAGGTAGAGGATATGATGTGGTGTTCAATAGAAGGAAGGTCTATCTGAAACATGTTGCTTCTAGATAGGTTGAACAAATTGGTGTTTGGATTAAAAATATTTACAAGTTATAGGTGGATGCATTTGTTGCATTGAGTAGCAAGGTAGAATATGTTCAAGCTTGAGATGTTCGAGATATCTAAAATAGGTGCATGGGACACTTACACCATGGATCATTGAAAATAATGCAGCAAATCACCAATGGACTTCCAACATGCACCCTTGATCAACATGATGTCTCCAAGGGATGAACTCTTGGAAAATATGTTAAATCCTTCTTCCATCGCTGAGATAACAGATTTGGAGCTATATTTAAGGGAGTTCACTCAGATGTATGTGGACCATTTTCCACGGTCTCAACTACAAAGCACAATTATTATGTGATATTCATAGATGATTTTTCCCGCAAGTGTTGGATCTATTTCATGAAGAACAAAGATGAGGTTTATTCAAAGTTTTTTGAATTTAAAGCCTTAGTTAAAAAAGAGACTGGAAATAAAATTAAATCCCTAAGAAGTGATAATGGAGGATATTATGTGTCTAATTCCTTCAAAGGATTATGTGCCAAGGAGGGTAATATAAGGGATTTGATTACACCCCACAACCCATAACAATATGGGGTTACAGAGAGGAAAAATAGAAGTATTATAGGAGTTTCTAGAGAAATGTTGCATGAAAAGGGATTGCGAATATCCATTTGGGAAAAATATTGCAATACAACTGTTTACTTGCAGAACAAGAGCCATAACAAAATTCTTGGAATGATTACACTTGAAAAGGATTTAACTAGAAGGAAGCCAAATGTTCCCCACTTTCACATTTTTGGATCCATAGTCTATTGCCATGTCTTTAAATATAGTTGGAAAAATTTGGATCCCACTGGAGAGAGGTGGATATTTGTAGGCTATTCTAAGACTCCTCATATTTACCAGGTGTACATGCCCTCAATCAAGATGGCTTCTATGAGGAGGGATGTGAGATTTGATGAGGAGAAATCCATGAGGAGTTGTCTAAAGTGAGAGATGAGCATACCACCAAAGGAGGAGCCTCAATCAGGTCCATAAAGTTAGATATTTCTCAAAGGTAAGAGGACATTCCAAGATGATTATGTGGAGCAACAAAGAGAAAACTGGGTGGAGGCACCCACTCACACTGAGTCTTCTAGAGAAGGGAGGAAGAGGACCAGGATGGTTGACAGATTGGTATAGGAAGCTCAGGAGTAGGTTGGAGCTCCTATTTCCTCTCACATATAGAGGATATCACTAGATAGATACACCAAATATATGGCACTCATGTCAGAGTTGATTGATTCTTAGACATCTTCTTTTGAGGAGGAAATTTCCTAATAGGTGTGGGTAGATTCCATGGTGGAGGAGTATGACTCCATCATAAAGAATGATGCTTGGGAGCTTGTGCCTAGACCTTAGGGAAAATATGCTATTGGTTCCAGGTGGTTGTAAAAGGTGAAACATGTAGCTGATGGGAGTGTTGAGAAGTACAAGGCAAAATTATTGGCCAAAACACTCTCACGGGTGGAGGGGATTGATTATGAGGAGACATTTCCCCCTGTGAAAAGTTAATCATCTATTAGGAGCATACTCGCATTGGAAGGATAGTTTGGGTGGAGAATCAACCAAATGGATGTTAAGGCTACCTTCCTCAATGGAGTGGTTGAGGAATATATCTACATTGAGAAACCTGAGGGGTTTAAGACATTTAGTAGGGAGACACATGTGTGTAGGTTCAAGAGAGAAATCTATGGTCTCAAGTAGACACCTCATGCCTGGTACACTCGCATATATTCTTATCTCAGTTGATTTGGCTTCACTAAGAATGAAGTATATGCCAATCTCTACTACATTATGGTAGATGGTAGTCTACTCATATTATTTCTTTATGTGGATGATTTGATTATGACAAGAGATGATAGTTTGATCTAGTATTGCAAGGAGGACCTTAAAAAAGTGTTCAAGATGAAGGATATGGGTTTGATGCACTACCTCCTTGGATTGGAGGTGTGGTAGGGATATGGAGAGATATTTGTTGGACATGGGAAGTACAACTGTAAAATCCTTCATAGATTCCATATGCAAGATTGAAAAACCATGGATACTCCTCTAGGTACTAACTGGAGGAAAGAGGATGCTTCTAGAGGAGAGGCATTAGATGGCACTATCTACAGATAGCTCATGGTATCCTTGATGTATTTGGTGAAAATAAGGCCCAATATTTGTTTACAGTTAATCAACTTAGTTAGTTTATGGTGGTGCCTTCCGAGCTTCACTGGAAAGAATAAAAACATGTTCTTAAATACCTCAGAGGCATAATTTTTAAACTTTGGTTTATGGTATAGGAAAAATACAGAGTGAAGCTCCAAGGATTCAAAGATGCATATTTGGAAGGGAGACCCTCATATAGGAAGAGAACATCAGGAGAAATCTTCAGTGTTGGGTCATCAACAATTCTCGGTACATGAGGAAGCATAGATTTGTAGCACTCACCTCAGCAGAGGCCAAGTATATGGCTACTAGTCAAGAAACATGTGAGGATATTTGGATGATGAAGATCCTAGTTGGTCTCTTCAATTAGGGAATGGAGCCTACATTGATCCAATGTGACAATAAGAGTTGTATAAAAATCTTTAAAAATCCCTTGTTTCATGATAAGTCCAAGCATATATACATCAGGTACAATCACCTAAGATATTATGTGTAAGGAGGATTTTTATGTTACAGTAAATTCCTACAGAGGAGTAGGATGCAAACATCTTGACAAAGGCTTTGTCAAGAGGCAAGTTTTAGTTCCACTAGAGCAAGATTGTGGTTATTCAAAACCCTTTTCTTGCTAAGAGGGAGTGTTATTGTAGCAAGAAAATTCTTCATTTGACTTGTGCCTTACTCAAATGGAGAAATTCAAATTTCCACTTTAGCAGGATGCGTTGGCAAGAAATTAGTAGGAGTGACATGGCCAAGTCAATAAGTTAAGTCAGTCAATTCAAGATTGTGGGAAATAAGTAGATTTTTGCATGAGTTGATTGCTAAGATCTAGATAATATATATTGGAGTTATATTTAGTGTAACTTGGTTATCTGAGCCCTAGTCTAGAATAGAGTCAGTATGTGTTTAGTTGAGTAGTTGTAACTATTTTTAACTCACTGATCTCTCATTTAACTAATCAATTTACTAAAAATATCCCTAGTCATGCATGCAATTCGAATTGCCTAGTGGAGTGGAGGAGAAAATGCATAATGTAATCATTATTGTATACTAGTGAGTGTACAAAGTTTGCATTGAGCATGTGAGATATTTCTCTTGGGATTTGTGCAAGGAAATAGGAGCTTCCCTATTTTTTTAGGAGAAGAAATTCCACAAGGAAATAGGAGGAAGTAGGTGGGCTATTTTTTCTAAGTGTTGGGAAGGGAAGACTGAGGAGGAGGAGATCAATATTGCAGTGCATGTTGAGATTCAAGGATTAAAGCTTTCATTTTAATAGATTATTGTTCTCATCTGATTTTATACAAACAAAGGATTATTTTTTCCTAGTTGGTTTCCTATTAACGATGCTGGATACTACCAACATATAAGGGATCTCTCTGATATAAGGTCCCAATTAGACCTCACATTGCTTGGTGTAGGAGTCCCATCTAGAATATGAATTGACAACCATATTACTTAAAGATATGCCTTGGATTTATCTATCATAACAATATAGAAGCACAAATGTCCTTTTGAATGAGCAAGTGAATGTGCCTTATGAGTGTTAAATTGCATGTGTATCAGGGGAAAATAATGAGGCTCTAAGAGACAAGTAATAATAGTACCCTAATGGAGACACATGTAAATAAGAAAGACTCATATAACATCAAGTGAAATAGTTCACATAGATGTGATGATCATTATAAACATTACATCACATTTCCAATAAGTAAGCACCGAAGTCGCTGAAATAGTTCAATTACTACAATACATGTGAAAGCAAACATGAAGCATAAACATTCAAAGAATAGTCTTAGAAACATTCACAATTGATGTGTGAAAATGTGTTGGTATAGAAGGCTTCAATATTAAGCAAAAGTCCCAAGATACATAAATACAATGAACATCACTACTTCTAATAGTGGAGTGTTAAAGCCACTACTTGCTCCCCAAAAGTACTAACTCTGTCTCTCTAATGACTTGTGGGAGAGGTCAAGGTTAAAAGTCCTTTACATAAGGAATTACGATCATTTTATAACTTGAGGTATGACCTTTCATGTCCTCGTGAATATTGACTTTCCAACTTCTAGTGACCTTTGGAATTCTACAACCTTTGGAATTCCAACCAAATTTTGGAATTATATATGACTTTTGGCATTACATGTTTTTTTTACTTTTGTGACTCTTTAGTTCATACATGACTCTTGGACTTCTACTTATTTGTCTTTACAATGATTACAAATTACATGACGACTTCCACATCATCATATGGTGAAGACATGACATGTCACTATCTTTGATGATTGGAACTAATAGTGACTGATGATGTGGACTTTCTTCTATGATGAGATTATTGCGACTCTTGCCTTCATTGTTCATACAATGTTTGATCATCGACGCCTTCACCCTACAAAGGGTATTTGATATTGGAGTCTTTAAGGTGTTTTGATCATCAAGCTTCCATTGTGATATTTGTACTTTGATGCTTCCTTTATGTGTATTCTTTGCCTGATCTTCCTCATGTGTGCTTGCCATGCTATTTTCCGAACACATGTATATGCAATCACTCATGATAAGCAACCATCAGTGTAAACATATCCTATTCTAGCATGTGTTATGTAGTTGTTTTGTTCATTCCTTTTCAGTGCACTTAAAAGGGACAAGGAAAGCTTCTGGGCACATTGGTGCATTTCAAAGGGCTGAGAGGTAAGGCTTCAGGGCTTCAACATGCACTCATGCACTTAAGCGAGAAATAAAATCAAGGTAGGGCACATGATGCAATTCCGAAGGACAAAGGAGGAGGCTTTGAGTTTCCCAAGTGTATTGTTTTCTCAAGGGAGAGAAGGAGGGCATGTGGCACACTCCTGAAGGCTAAAGGAGGAATACTTCATGCCTTTGGGATGCACTCATGCACTCAAGAGGCCTAGGAGGGCACATGGAACAAGTTTGAAGGTTGAAGGTTGATGCTTTGTGACTTTGGAGTGCGCTCAAAGGGTTCAAAAGGGTGCATGGTACATTGTGGAAACCTGAAGGTTTTGAGATTAAAGCCTTCAAGATGCGCTTATGTGCTCAAGATGTGCTTATGTGCTCAAGTAGAGCACACTTATTCGAGTTGAAGGAGTTCACCCTAAGGAAGAATTGGTCTCTTTTAGGAAACATTTCTTAACAAGGAAGGGGATAGGGCTTATGGAGTGTGATTTTCACTCTTAAAGGGTGCATGAAGCACTTACGAACAATAAATGCTTCCCTACAAGGGATTCAAAGTGTGATCATACACTCTTGGCCTTAATGGGTTCACTTTCAAACCAAAATCTTCCTAAGTCTGAGAGATAGGACAAGGGGTGATCATGATGAGTTTTAGACAAAAGCCATATGTGACACATGCCAACTCATCAAGAAGAATTATACAAGCTCAAAAATGATAAATGAACATAAAAATTCCACTTCTCATACATTCCCCATGTACAACCAATGAAGTGTCTGTGACTGTGATCCAACAGTGTCATTTTACAACAACACGAATATTATGACCATGAAATGCACTTAAAGATTGTCTAACCAATGCAACGAAACTTGAGAGAATTCAAAAAACTTGAAACACATAGAATAACATGATGTGACACCTGATGATCAAGGTGACACTAGATACAATGGTGATAATAGGCTCCTAAAATTTAAATGTAATGAAATTTTGGAGGGTGTTGTAGAAGCGAAAACACTTGACGACACACTAGGTAGACTTCAGCTTCTCTATATGGGAATAATTTTCAGTTAAGAGTCAGACCTATAAGAAGTATTAATTGCCTCGATTTCCCCCTTTCGAATCGGCTATATACATAACATCTCATTCTTATCTGCTTGGTTGGGCACACACAAAATATACGACATACCACAACTGCTTCAATCCATGAAAGGGTAATGTGTGTGGTGAGTTTATGATATTTAGAATATGATTTTTAATCTATGGTGTTTCTCTCCTACTAGTAGTCCTATATTGTACCCCATAAAAGTCACTTCAGGAGAAAAAATGTTTCGTCGCTACTAATGAGCCTGGATAGTACCCCTGCGAAGTCACTTGATTCACCTCCCTACGAAGGAATCCTTTCTCCTCTTTCAACCTTTATTTTTTTAGTTAATAGGATTGTGCACAAACACTTATTATTTTTAGCAGGTAGAAGAGGGATCCTAAATTATTGAGATTTAAGGAGGTTTTCCCTTCAAAGAAGTATTTTTAGACCTCTGATATTAGTTTTCTCGCTTTAGATTTCCCCTTATCCCTTTTCTACTAGAATGGAACGGAATTAACACACAAGTAGATTTACACCATGTGGATTAGTTTAGATACTATCATAGGTGTAGACCTAATGGGTTCCCTCAAGGTTTTCCTATTGTATGAATCATACTTTCCATCTCGACTTAGCTCAACCTATTGCATTTTCCTAAACAAAGAAGGAGAACAACAAAAAGCCAAGTGTTGTGGTTGTCAAACTTTTCTTTTACTACACCACAAAATCCCTTTTCAGCCATGTTTTTTCATATATGGTCTTATTTTTGTATAATGACCTATAAATATGACATGAATAACATAAAATACATATGAATGAAACATACAAAAAGAAAAGACACAAAACAAATGGTACATGAAGTGTAACTTGTAGTTGCTACTGGAAGTAATGTTTCAAATCTCAACCATTTACCGAAAGGGGTTCAATCCTTTCATCTAAGGATTGAAACTTGAAGGTGTTATGGCAAATATTTTCTTTGATGGTGAATGGTACAATCCACAGAGGTTGGAACTTTGTGTGTTTACCTTTGTCTTTGTGCTAGTTACCCACATCAAAGCTCTTTTTCCCTGCAGACTTCTTATCAAACCAACGCTTCACACAACTTTCATGAACATTAAATATTTATGTGGATTTGAGCATTTCTTCTTTGAGTTTGAGTAAAGTGTTCATCCTACTTTGAACCAAAAGTAAGGTCTACCTTCTAACTCCTAGGATAGTTGCAAGGCTAGGAGATACATGTTTGGGGGCAAGATATCTTCTTTACCATAAACCAGAATGTACGACGACGTTTTGAGGGAAGGCTTAGAAGTTACACGGTCAACCCATAATGCATATTCAAACCAGTATTCCAATTCTTCTGCTCAGATAAAATGGTTTTCTTGATTATGTAGATAAGGTTTTTATTTGTCGATTCAACCAAACCATTTTCCTACGGGTAATAATTAGATGCATGTTTTAAAACAATCCCATTTTCTAATTGTTAGGGTCCTATAATAATAGGATTCATAATTTTGAATTGGATACGATTAGTCTTGTAATATTTTACGTACTTTTTCTTTTTGAAAAATGTTTTCCCATATTAAAAATAAAAAATGTAAAGAGGGTAAGTCCTAAAAGACAAATCAAAGGACTAAAATAAGAGGATCAAAAAAGAAAATAAAATATGAACCCCACCAAAAAGAGATCAAAAAATAGATTCTGAAAGTGATGCAAATTCAAACGTCACTACTTTTACTTTGTTTTGAAAAAATAAGATTGTGTGCATCTTGTCAAAAATGCCACAATCCATGATGGTCAAATAGTTTAATCTTTATTCATTCATGCTTTAAATTTCATGTTTATAGATAGAGAATGAAAATCCAACCAAACTGTTTAACCTTGGTGGATCAGTAGTTGGGTAGAGAATAATAAGGAGCTCATCAGTTTAATATGAGCCCTTGGAAGTTATATGGTTATAATTAGATAGTTTGCTTATTAAAGAAAAATAAATCAAGGGTCAGCAAGCTCAAATGCACCCAATAAATGAAGAGAAAATCCTAGGATAAATAAAGGATAGGTACAAGAGGTTTTGAAGTGCACAAGGTTGCAAGCTCAAATTCACCTTCATTATGCTTAATCCTATGTTTCATGTGTAGGAGGAACTGGCAAAGGAAAGAGGACATTCACAAAAGTTGTGTATTACTTTGGGTTTTTACCGTAAACAAGTTTTATATGATTTTAGGCCTAAATACTAAAGTTCATTCACTAATTTCCCCTCATTTCACCCAAACCCTTACATATCTAAGTTTTCCTCCATTACCCCTTCATTAATCTTCATTCACTAATTTCCCCTTCTTGATTCCATAGGACCCTTCCCTTTCACTTCCTCCCAATTTAACACATTCCTATTGTAAAAAATAACCCTTTTACCCTTTATTTCATACCTTTCCCTAGAAATTACCCTTTAAGAATCATTCCCCCCTTATTAATTTCCCTTTTTCCCTTGAAACCCCATTAAACCCCCTTATCCTAAGTTTGAATAATGTATCAGGCCCCATCCAAAAAACCCTCCCCAATACCCTTTTTAACTTAAGCCTTACATTATTCTAACTTATAATCCTGGTTTATATATTTAACCGTCACATTATTTAAACCCAACCCCACTTCCAACTCACCCCTCACAACTCTGTTGCACGATAGCCCTTTGATCGAATGCTCCTAGATTTGACTACCCATATCCATATCACGCACTCTCACCGTCCAATAGTTACAATCTTAAAAGCACGCGAGATTCACTATTTTTCTCAAGTGCTCTTTTGCTACATGGCATCCCCACATTATATCGCATGCTCTCAGAAAATACGGCCCATCACTCAAAAGTAGTGCGATATGCCATAAAATCACATCCCCGTGTAGATGGAAACCACCCACTATTCACACTTTAACTTCGTGCCCAAAGGTTAACCGCTGTTCGTTAAAAACAAAAAAAAGCCCCCTTTTTCAGTCTTTTTACTGTTATTTCCTTGCGAACACCTTTGCAGACAAATTCTAAATGCCAAAGCTCTACTAACCATTTTAACCTCATCTACAACCAGAAGACATGGTAGACTTCAAATTTCAAATGGAAAGACCATTCAACCTTCAGAAATCTTCGTTGCTACCACAGAACCCTGTCTACAGACCTAATCGTCTTTTTTCCAGGTATTTCTTGAAAGAACAGAATGGCCCTCTATTTAAACTCTACATAGTAATTATAAAAGGATAATTTTTTAAATTAATTAAAAAACCTTCCCAAGCTAAAAGAACCCCATTGTGCATCCAAAATCCATTTTTTGCACACTTATTCACCCTTCCCACTATTTTATAACTCCTAACCCTACTCCTAAAGCCAGAGAAAGAGTAATTCAACAGAATAAACCAAATTATGGCTTCCCAGAGCATCCTAAATGAGAAACCCCTACAAACCCCTCACCTGGATGTTGACCACCTCCTATTGGATGACATATATTTCCAAATTAAAGACACAACTTCCCCCAACCATCTATTGAAGCTCCATTGCTGGAGTAAAGACAAATTCCTAAACAAAAATGATGACATCCATATGGGGGAATCAAATTTTCCCAAATACTTTTTCCCACAGGTATACCATTTCCCTAAGATCATCCATTTGTGCCAAAACTATTATATCCCAAGCCAAAGAGCCATAGTCTCTCCTAACCAACATATTTTGTTTACAATCACTATAGATTTAATAAACCAAATGTTGCAGATCTAGCCAAACCCAAATGAAACCCCATTTTCCATTAAATACCTACTTGAAATATATTTGAAGTTGGACCTTCCCAAGAATACTCAAATCTTTCAAACTTTCATCCTAGAAGAGTCTCATACCCCTACAGACAGTTCCCCATACTATGCTACCATTTTCTCTGAGAGGGCTAGACAAATTGTGACCATGCTCTCTTGTATTCTAGGATACACCACAAATGAGCATGTAGATGAGCCTATTCTTGCTTTCCTCTCTATTTTTGGCCCATGCAAGCCTCCAGCTATAATTTTCAATTTTTCCCAGTACTTGGTAGACAGGATCCATGATCAATTGTTCAGACTGCCAAATGAAAGAGTATTCAGATACTCTTCTGTATTGTTCCACATGTTCCTATATTTGGAGTCAGACAAATTTCTAGTCAACATCCAAAAGCTGGACACTAAGGGCCATCTTAGATAAGTAATCTTTTGGAAACCCTTAATCCAAAAGTATTCCACTGTTTTTAGTTACAAAGAGTTCATTGATTCCTTTGTGCATCCAGTTGTGAATATGCTAACTAGTAGCAATCAATCCAGGATCGATGATGAGATAAAAATAGTTTTGCAGTTGTCTAAGAACACTATAATAGGAGACTGGTATCTATACAGGGATCACACTAAAATTAGAATATATGGATGTCAGTTCACTCCCTATAAGCTTCCCAAATATCTTCCCATGAGGATATTTGCATTAGAATATATCAGGCAGATTATAAACTCAAATGATGTGAATTTCTTAGCAGCTAGGAGGAAAACACTGTTCAAGATAAAAAACTAGCTTGGTCCTTTTATCTGTAATAATAGGGAGGATGGAGAAGAAGCAAAGAAGTGTTTATAGCAAATGGAGTTCTGCAGCAGTTTTAAATAGCAATAGGACCCTTTGGGAGTCATAAAAAAACTAAGGATCAAATTCAAATTAAGCCCTTTTATGCATGAGTCCAGGGTAGACATTGAAAAATATGCCAATTAGTGAAAATGGTTGGAAAATACCTTGATAGATATGGAGAAATAGATGGATACTAGTTCCATTCTGCATACTCCAGCCCTGCAGGACAAAAGTACAAAGAGGACCAAGGAATAACAACTGCAACAACAACTACATCAGCAACAGGTTCAACAACAGCAGTAGCTCATCCTAGTGATGAAGCAGCTAAACTGGTCAAAGCCATGAAGGATATGTCCATCCAGACCACTAAAATAAATATACTAATGGAACAAATCAAAAGTCTAAAGGATGAGAAGAAATAGGCTCAAATTATGCATAAGAGTGAGGTCCAGAAGACAAATAGGTTGAATGAAAAGATTGGGAAGCTAGAAAAAGAATTAACACTAAAAGAGCCACTAGCCCAAGAAAAACAACTTTTATGAGCCAATATCATTGACTCAGTCAATGATATTTGGCCTTCTATACAGGTGATATTTGAACAAAATTATTTAGTTAAAGGGGTTGGTGAAGCAATTCAAAGGGTTAAGGCCAAACTTAGAAACATGCTAGAAGAAGCCTCTAGAATAATTTAGTTCCTTAACTCAAAGAATAAATATGAATTGCAGTAGCTTGGAATGGCTGATAGAATTGACACTATGCTTGAGGTGAAGAAGTTAATCACCAAGAGGAACCTGATGATGCAGCTTGAGGAGAAATGCCAAACAATGGAGCTAGCTATAGGCAGGTTCATGGTCAAATTTGATGTTTTGAGGTAGAAAGGTCTACCTAATCCGTTGGCAATTAATCACATGTTAATGCCACATGAAGACTATGAAAAGAGAATCAAAGAAGTGGCAAAGGAACAAGCCAGCAGTTCCTCCATGAAAGGGATGCCTACAGGAAAAGTCATTTACCAAGATTTTAAGAACCTCTTTTACCTGCAGCATGAGGTAAAAAATATTTTTGTAAACAAGCCAACCTTTGCAAAATATACAAAAGTTGATGAAGTCTATAGAAGAATGGTAAGTATTAAATTACTAGATACAAAGACTTGGGAAAAGTTAAATGATTTACTATAAAAAATGCAAGGTAAAAAATGAATACAGAATAGTGAAAATAAAACAGTAGATCAACTAAGTCAAAGAGTATCAGATGAAAGAGTATCAGACAAAAGTAAAAATAAAAGAACAACCAGTGTAGAGCAATAGAAAAGGAGAGAAAGTAGCAAAAGATCAAAGTATAAAACAACAAAATCAATAAAAGAAGGGACAACTAGCCTTTTAGTTTCGTAGGTGTCTCTATCTTCTTGCATGGAGATAATTATTTTCCTTGAATAATTCCTCAAACAATTTAGGATATTTTGTAACTATTTTTTGTATAAATAATTCATATTTCAAAGTATAGAGGGTGGATTGCTGAACATTTCTATAGTTACATTGATCTGAAAACCTGAGGTTTTATTGTAAACATTTTTAAGGCAGCAGACTAGACTGAGTAATAAAGGCTTGCATTACAAGATTCATGTGTTGGGCCTCTTCAAAGAAGTATGCTTCATTTTTTGAATTGTTATCTTCTTAATTTTTTCACAGACATACATGTTTTACTCAAATTTAAATGAAATAACTGGAATTTTACTTCAGAATTTGTTTAAGTACACTCTCTCTTGAACAACTATTCATTTTTATGTTTTCTTCTGACATCTAGAGTAGGGAATTCTTCATTGCTCCCTTGTTTTGATTGACCTCTTTTATTTCCTTCATTATTTGGTTTGAGGAATCCTTGACTGCTCCTTGACCCTGACTGAAAAACCACTTCACCATCCAGCCTAAAAGATTTGAAATTACTTAGCTACCTTGCCCTGTGAACACTATCTTTAGAACTTGATTCAGTACTATTTTCTTAACAATTTGGACTCCATGGCCCACTGGTAAAAATACACTTATCTATCCATCTGAATTAGTGATTTCCACCACCAAATAAAATAAAAAACCAACGAAGTGTAAATAACTAGCCTAAGATCAATTAATCCAACAAAATTAAATCATTAAGAGAGAGCCCTCTTCGAGCATTAGGAAGGCTAGATCTTGATCTCAAAAGTAGGTTTGTGGTTACCTCTATTATTTCTTTCATGACAACCCTAGGGAGATTTTAGAGTGATAACATAGTGGCGACCATACTGCGAACGAGTCCTCAGTTCAATAAACTTTAAAGGAAATCCTAAATCTCATCTTTACACCTTAAGGCCATTTTAGGGTTGTTCAAAGGTTTTATTATAAAAAAAAAATCACTTCCAAAAGAACATACTATACCAGGGCACATCCAGATCCAAACCCTACTATAATTGTTGATAATCCAAACAAAATCTTAAGAAAAAACAATAAAGTAGAAAGTCAAGAAAGCATTAGTCACCTAAATAAAGAAAATTCACTCCCTAAAGAGTTATCAAACTTAGAGTATATTCCATTTGATTTATCATTTGAGCATTCATTGTTTCGTACTAAATCTGAAACTCCAGTCTATGATACTGTAATAGACCCTGCTTTTATTCAATTTATTGAATCAAAGAATACTACTCTACATCCTAATTTAGATCAACATGTTCTAGAAACTTTTGAAAAACTTGATGCTTTAACCTCAAATTTGATAAGACACATTGATGAAGCTTATTTTCAACAGTCAGTTGAATTAGATACCCTAATTACTACTACTCCTAAGCCTTCTACCATTCCTTCAGAGTCTGTATATTCATCTTTATTTAGTACCACCTTATCTATTATTTCCACTACACCTCATTCCACATAATCATTCATCCCCAAGCTCCCTCTTCAACCCAGAGTTTTATTTCCATCTCCAAATATTTCAAGCTCACCAGTAATCCCTTCAAGCTCATCTATAAGCCCTTTAAGTTCATCTTCAAGAACTACCACTTTACCTCCTAGCCAAGCTAGAATATTAGCCATGGCTGCCAAATATGCTCCTTTGACCTTACCATCTCAAGTACATGCCATGCCCCAAGACTATTAGAGTAAAATATTTTAGTTTGATGGTACTGGCCAATATACTGTACAACAACATGTAAATAAAATGAATGATTACTTTGAATTACATGAAATTGATGAGGAAGATGTAAAAATGAGATTATTTGCACAAACACTAGTAGGAGATGTCAAGAAATGGTTTAAAGGTTTATCTACTAGTCATATTGTTGATTTACCTACTTTCCATATATTGTTTATCAATAGATGGGAAAGGAAGAAAAACCCTTTACAAATATTATCTGAATATGAAAACATTAGAAGATCTCCTAATGAATCTGTTTAGGATTATTGTAATAGGTTTAACAGTATTTACAATGAAATCCCTGCAAATATCAAACCTCCCCTAGACTTAGCACTAATTAAATTTCCTGATGGTTTTGACACTGATGTGTCTTACAAATTGAGAGAAAGAAACCCTCCAACTTTAGAACAGATGCAGAGTGATGTAGTTAGTGTAGAAGCTAACTTGTTGGCTAAAAGAGCTAGGATGAGAAACAAAAGGAGTTACCATTAAGGAGGAACCATCCACCTCATATGTTAAGATATATACTTTGGCTAAAATTTTAGAAACGTTAGTGGATAGATTAGAAATTATGGAAAGAAAACCACAATGGGGTAATCAACAACAAGGTCCTCAAATAAGAAATCCAAACTTTAGTAAGAATCCCAATACTGGTAAGCCTAGAGAAGGGCCACCTGATCAACAGATTAGACAACCTTTCCAAGAAAACTATGCTGAAATTTCTCACCAAAATGAAGAAGATGAAGACACTCAGATTAACTTAATGGGAATAAATGATGGTATACTGTTTTTCTTACCCAAGAAGAACAAGAATTATGCATGCTACAGAGTCTTTTGATTATAAACAAAATTATGAATTTTCCATTAATGAAGTTCTTAAGAAATATAACCTTAGGAGTAGGAAAAACACAGAAGCTCCTACTAATAAAACTATCCAAACTCAAACCAAGAAAATAGTGGGAACTCTTGCAACCAAAGTGCTGCAAATTCTCTCCAAGGATATCCAAAAAACTTTCAGTCCAAATCTTGCATCGAGTTCAAAAATTGTAGACATCGTAGATACTACTGTTAAAACTTCAGCTGATACTCAAAAATCCGTTGCTATGAAAACTTCAAATGATGACCAAAAATCAACTAATCCTCAAGCTTCAAAGGCTATTCAGATTTCAGCTGCTTCCCAAACTATTCCAAATCAAAGAATTGAAGATAATAAAGCAGTAGACACCCAAACACAAATTGAATTACCAATTGAGGATAAAAGAGAAAAAACTATAGAAACTTCAATTGCCAAGGAAGAATTCATATAGTCAGGTAAAACACAGACTCCATTCAATATCCAAAATGAAATTGCCAAATTAAAAATATCAGTTCCTTTAACAGAATTGATAAGACATGATTCTTACAAAGCCCAAATCACTGAAACATTGAATATAGATGAAGGAGAAGACTCTGTTAATCTAAATGATGACCAACTAGAATTAATATTTGGTCCTGAAGTAAATGGAAAACATGAACAAAGTGGTATACCTCCATTCTACATTAGCTTGACTATTCATGATCAAATCTTACACAATGCTATGTTAGATTCAGGAGCATCCCACAATGATACAATCTAATCCCAAAAGCAATCATGGAAACATTGGATATAGATATAACCAGACCATACAAAGATCTTTTCTCTTTCGATTCTAGTAAAGTCAAGTTCCTGGGCCTAATTAAAGACTTGTGTGTTACTCTAGTTCAATACCTAGGTAAAAGTATTGTCATGGATATTGTAGTTGTTGATATCCCTCCAAAGTATTGAATGTTGTTATCTCGCTCATGGGTAGAAAAATTGCAGGGATCTCTACAATTAGACATGTCTTATGCCAAAATTTCAGTATTTGGTCAGCCCAAAAAGCTTTATAGAGAAACTTTGATGAAATACATGGTTAGTAGTATAGATAAACCACATAACTATCCAATTTATTTTGTACATTCTGATATGGATTCTTTCATTTTATGTAATCCAGACACTAAAAAGGACAATAACATAGTTTTGAAACAAGAACATAAATAACCTAACAATGAAAACAAATTTCATGAATCTAGATGGCACTTATACTTTGATGGTTCAGTGAATAGATTAGGAGCAGGTACAGCAGTTTGGATTCATAACATGGAAAATAACCATTCTGAAGGTCATGCCTTTACATTAAAATTTAAATGCACAAACAACATGGCATAGTATGAGGCCTTAATCTTAGGTTTTCAAATTGTAAGAAAGCTTGGAGCCAAGAGAGTTTCCATCATGGGAGACTTTGAATTGATCATAAAACAAATTAGAGAAGAGTATTCTGTGAATAATCTTAGACTTAGCCAATACAGAGAAACCGCCCTAGATCTCATTAAAGAACTTCTTGAAATTGATTTCACTGCTATTCCTCGGAAACAGAATATGCAAGCTCATAGTTTGGCTACTTTTGCTAGCACTTGCAAATTACATTTTCAGCCCAATCACCACTACACTGCAGAGGTGAGGCATAGGCCTTTTATACCTGACAATTTGAAATATTGGCAGATTTTTTCACAAGATTCTCAAATCTATGATTTCACGAATGCTGAAGGATAATTCCAAAACTGCAACATAGATATTGTTTGTACAGTAGATAACACCATGGATAGTGAAATAGATATAAATGCATTAGATGTAAATAAATCCACTAAATTCACTAAACTAGAAATAGATAACTTAGAAAAAGTAGAAATAGAAGAACTAGTTAATGATGCTTCTGAGATTTTAAACCTTAAAAATAATTTTTTTCCTAAGGGATGAGTCCCATTAGAAGATCTATTTGATTCAAATGATGTAGCTAGGAAACCAAAGATGGAGCCTTTAGTATCAGACATAGAAGAATGCAACCTAGGAACAGAAGAAAAACCTAAGCATGTTAAGTTATCTAAAGCATTACCTCTAGCTAAACGTTGAAATACATAAGTTTGTTTAAATAATTTGAAGATGTCTTTGCATGGAGTTATGAAGACCTCAAGTCTTATGACACCAACATTATTCAACATAAAATACCCATCAAAGAAGATTAGAAACCCTTTAAACAAAATATTAGGAGAATTAATCTAGCTCTTATGCCATTAATTGAAAAAGAAGTAAAAAGGATGTATGAGGCACAAATCATAGCACCAATTAGATATTCAGATTGGGTCTCTAATTTAGTCACTACTAGAAAGAAAACAGGAGAAATAAGACTCTGTGTTGATTTCAGAAACTTGAACAAAGTATCACTAAAGGATAACTATCCCCTCCCTAAAATGGGACATATTCTCCATAGGGTAGTAGAGTCATCCAGAATTTCATTACTTGATGGATTCTTTAGATATAACCAAATCCTAGTTCAGCTAGAAGATCAAGAAAATACTACATTTACCACTCCCTAGGGTACTTTCATGTGTTTGAAGATGCCTTTTGGATCGATGAATGTTGGAGCAACATTCTAAAGAGAAATGGACATAGCCTTTGCAGAAGAAATCCATGACTTTTTAGTTGTTTACCAAGATGACATCACAGTGTTTTCCAAATCAGATAATGAACATCTAAATCACCTAGGTTGATAAAATGTAGAAAAAATGGCATTTCTTTGAATCCCAAGAAGACACTCTTTGGTTTAGAAGAAGGTAAACTCTTATGACACATAATTTCAAAAGAGGGCATTAGAATTGATCCAGCTAGAACAGAGGCAATCCTAAACATCACTCACCCTAGGAACATTAAAGAATTACAATCATTCTTAGGTAAAATAATTTTTCTTAGAAGATTCATTTCTAACTTAGCAGAACAAATCAAAGAATTGAATAATATGTTAAAGAAAGATTCAACACTTGAGTGGACAGTAGAGGCTAAGAAGTCTTTTGAGGCAATCAAAGAAACCCTTACTAAAACACCTGTCCTCATAAGCCCCAATTTCAAAAAAAAATATTATAATTTTTTCCTTTACTTCAGAACACACTATTGCAGCAGTCTTGTTGCAAAAGAATGATCAGGGTTATGAGCAGCCTATTGCATTTTTCAGCAAATATTTGAGAGATGCTACACTAAAGTATAATATAATGGAAAAACAGGCACTTGCTTTAGTGAAGGCTATTAAAGATTTTAGAGTGTACATTTTATACTCACACATCATTGCATATGTTCCAAATTCAGTAGTAAAGGACATTATAAAATAGAATGGGCCTGAAGGAAAGAGAGGAAAATGGATTGCCACTATTTTGGAATATGATATTGAAATAAAGCCTACAAAACAAATCAAAGGCCAAGGTTTAGCTAAACTCATGGCTGAATCAAACTATCGGGCCTTAGATATAAATTTCATTGGTGCTCTAGATGATTAGGAAGAGATGGCGACTCCACAAATCAATGAAGCTTTTTTAGATTCACCTTGGTATACAGATATCATATTTGTTTTACTAAATTTACAAGATCCTCCTGGTTTATCTAGAACAAAAGGTATATTCTTGAAAATGAAATCAATGAAATATTGTGTTAAGGACAATGCTTTATTTTTGAAAGATAATGGTGGAATTTTATTGAATTGTTTATTAAAAGATGAAGCTGACAAGGTTATGAAAGAATTTCATGCAGGATATTGTGGAGGACACCTATACTGGAAAACAACTATCGATAAGATTTTAAGGGCATGTTTCTATTGGCTTACCCTTTTTGCAGATGTCAAGAAATATGTCACCTCCTATCACAAATGCCAAATCTTTGAAGGAAAAAAGAAACTCTTACCATTACCCCTCAAAGCCATCTCCATAGAAATGCCATTTCAGTAGTGGGGTTTAGACTTCATTGGTGAAATTCACCCATCCTCCTCAACCCAACATAAATGGATTTTTACAGCCACTGATTACTTTAGTAAATGGATAGAGGCCATCCCTTCTAGACAAGCCACTGATTCTGTCATCATCTCATTGCTTGAAAACAATATCCTTTCAAGATTTGGATGCCCACAAAAGCTCATTATTGATAATGCAGCTGCCTTCAAATCCAAGAAAATGATAAAGACTTTTGTAACAGATATCACATTATCCTTGGCCATTCCATAGCCTATTACCCTCAAGATAATGGACTTGCAAAATCCTCAAACAAAAGCCTTGTTAATATCATCAAGAAATTGTTAGAAGACAATAAGAAGACCTGGGACAGAAAGTTGGTTAATGCCTTATGGGCAGACAAACTAATTACCAAAAAATCCATTGGTACATCTCCTTATCAGCTAATATATGGAATGGATGTTACTTTTCCATCCTCTTTAGGGGTACTAGAGATGAAAATGATTCAAGAACTACAGGTAGAATCAAATGATATCCAAAGGAGGATAAATCAAACAATACATTTGTAGCAAACTAGAGAAGAAGTCTATTTCAAATCCAAAGTGATCCAAGATAAAATCAAAAATATTTTTGACAAGAAAACAAAAGTTGATGATTTTTACATAGGTGAAAAAGTACTCAAATGGGATTCTAGAAGAGAAGAAAAGGGTAAACATGGGAAATTTGATTTCCTATGGCAAGGCCCTTATATCATTTATGGTAATAGAGGTAACAATGAATTTTTCTTGAGGCAATTAAATGGAACAAATCTACCAGGTGGACCAATCAATCGTAGAATACTGAAGCATTACTTACCCCCAGATTAACATTAGTTTAGTTGTTTACTTTGCTCATTGTACATAACATTGCAAAGTTTAGATTGGATTGGATGATTATATTTTGAATTTGAAGCCCGAAGAGAAGGCTTTAAGCTTTCAAAGGTGTACCATCATATGTATGAATAAAGCAGGTCACAGAGAAGTAGTTACAAGGCAAACATAGTCAAAGTTTCGAAGGCTACTGATCTTAAAGTTTCACCAGGAAATGCCATCCCCATGTGGAGCCACTGTTAGGGTCCTATAATAATAGGATTCATAATTTTGAATTGCCTATGATTAGTCTTGTAATATTGTACATACTTTTGCTTTCTGCAAAATGTTTTCCCATATTAAAAATAAAAAATGTAAAGAGGGTAAGTCCTAAAACAAAAATAAAAGGACTAAAAGAAAAGGATCAAAAAGGAAAATAAAATATGAACCCCACCAAAAAGAGATAAAAAATAGATTCTGAAAGAGATGCAAATTCAAATGCCACTACTTTTACTTTGTTTTTCAAAAATAAGATTGTGTGCAGCTTGTCAAAAATTCCACAATCCATGATGGTCAAATAGTTTAATCTTGATTCATTCGCGCTTTAAATTTCATTATTATAGATAGAGAATGAAGATCCAGCCAAACTATTTAACCTTTGTGGATTGGTAGTTACGTAGAGAATAATAAAGAGCTCATCAGTTTAATCTGAGCCCTTGGAAGTTATAAGGTTAGAATTAGATAGTTTGCTTATCAAATAAAAAGAAATCAAGGGTCAGAAAGCTCAAATGCACCCAATAAATGAAGAGAAAATGCTAGGGTACCTTCATTATGCTTAATCCTATATTTCATGTGCAGGAGGAACTGGCAAAGGAAAGAGGACATTCACAAAAGTTGTGTAGTGTTGGCATTATGTTTCTAGTATGGTTATATGTTACAGATGTTGTACTTGATGGCAACACCCATGGCAAGGCTCTCAATATGATGAAAATTAAGAAGTACGCAGGAGAACAGTTCAGAAGATGCGTGCCCGCAGGTACGCTGTGCAGGGACCGCGTCCAGACACACAGGTTACCCATTCATGAGGTGCGTACCCCCAGTGCACACACTTCAAGGCAGTAAAGCGCACTCACGTGGGGTTCCTTATGTTTAACCCTTGGTATTTAGCCGACAGTATTGAGTTATCATGGTTTTGGCCGTTGGTATTGTTTTATTTTATTATTATTATTGAGCCCCATGATCCTTGATTTGAGGAAGAGCTTGCCTATATAAAGCAA
>APFE031696701.1:58208-73420 GCA_000404065.3 Pinus taeda
ATTCGCCTCAGAGAAATCATATGCCGCGATTCTAACTCAAGAAAATCAAGAGAAAGCGGAAGCTCCAATCGCATTTTTAGCTCGAATCTACAAGGTGCTGAACTCAACTATTCAGACGTGGAAAATAAGGCATATGCTATTTTCAAAGCGGTCAAATATTTCAGACCTTTCTTACTTAAAACCCATACCAAGGTCATAGTACCGTTTCCAGCGGTAAGAAATATTCTAATACAGAAAGATGTGGGTGAAAAAAGTGCAAATTGGATCACTGCTTCACAAGAATACGACCTTGAGATCAAACCAGCAAGCATTGTGAGAGGTCAAGGCTTCTGCAAAATGTTGGCTGGAGCATTGCAAATTCCTGAAAATTCATCTGAAGAGGTACAAACGTATGAGGAACTCCACGATGGACCCACAGGCGGACACTATGCTGGAGATGCTACTGCACATAAGATCTTACGTGCAGGATATTATTGGCCCACATTGTTCAAAGACTCACACAGTTACGTGAGGAAATGCCAAGTCTGCCAAACTACTGCAGGGAGACAAAAGAAGCCATCCATGCCACTATAGTCGGTAAACATCGAGCAACCATTCAGTCAGTGGGGCTTGGACATAATAGGTGAGATCGTTCGTCACTCTTCTAAGCAGCATAGATACATCCTCACGACAACAGATTATTTTACTAAATGGGTAGAAGTAGTTCCTCTCAAGACAACTAATTCTGAAAACATCATTGAATTCATAGATCAATTTATAATCACTAGGTTTGGATTGCCGACGGCTTTGATGTTTGATAATGCCTCGTACTTTTCTGGGAATGCAATGACTGAGTTTGCACTTAAAAGAGGGTTCAAACTGAAATATTTGGCCAACTACTATCCGCAAGGAAATGGATTAGCTTAGTCAACAAATAAAAACCTAATCAGGATTATTAAAAGATCAGTTGACCAGAACCAAAAGAATTGGCACAAAACTTTGGTAAATGCTTTATGGGCAGATAGAATAACGAAGAAACCTTCAATCAGCACTTCTCCCTTTAATTTAGTTTATGGGAAGGAAGTGGTTTTTCCAACTCACTTAATGATCCCCTCCTTGTCTTTAGTACAATACATTGATGAAGTATCTACTTCCTCCTTACAATTAAGACAAATGGAAATAATTAAATTAGAAGAACAATGAGAACAAGCTAAGAAAACCCATGCTCATCACCAAGCGCTAATAAAATCCTCTTTTGATTCAAGAATAATGACCAAAAAAAATTTCAGATGGATAAGTCTCATGAAGAAAAGGGAAAACATACAAAATTTCAGAAAATGTGGCTTGGTCCTTTTCAGATTGTAGAAGTCATAGGCCCATCAACGTTTGTATTGCAGGATTTAGCAGGTAGAAAGGATTCTTTGCCTGTTAATGGACAGATCCTTAAAATATATTTTCCATAGAAGATTACTCTTCTATTTTTGTAGGATAGTTTTAGTTTTTCTTCTTTATTATAAATAAAACCAGTTGTAGATGGTTACTACAGGGGTTCACGAAAAAAGCCACCAATTCTCTATCAGATTTTGATTTTTCGCTTGTACAAATAGTAAAATTTTTCGAAAAAATTGATCTTTATTATTGAGGGATAGAGTTAACTTTAGCCTAGATATGATACTAGTTTCAACTTCAAAAAATTTTGATGAAAGCAACCTTTGGAAAAAATTTGTTTTATATCAGCACAATGAAAGGTATCAATAATAAAATAAATATTCTCTGTAAAAGACAAGGGGTCGCATCGCGAAAAGAGAATGAAATGTTTTCTTATGAGCATAATAAATTGCGAAGAAGCGACACGAAATTCATTGCATCACATTCATTATGAAGCGCTCTTAAATGAAAAAACTTAAGAAATCTCCAACGGCCAATATGCGACGTCGCATATCGCAACATCGCGTAAGTAGCACACAATGACTGAATAACCAAATGCGATCTGCGATGCTGTGATTTGCGATAAATGTGATTTGTGAAAATTCGCGATCATGATTTTCTGCGATAACACATCTTGATGACGCGATCCGCGATGCTACGATGCGAGTCGCAGAAATCACCCATCGCGAATTTTCCTCGGCGTAGTATTCAAGGAAAGCTGTCCGTTAAACAAAATTGGGCGCGCGCCTTAAAAGAAATTAATGATTGTACGCCAAAGTATTCAGGAAGGACAGTCTTGTGTTTTTCGAAAAGTTAGTTCGCTATGGGTGTCATGATTATGCATTCATAAGAGCTTAAAGCTTTCATGTCAATCTTTATTATCATTACTCTTTTCCTTTGCGTAAAATATAAGACAAGAAATAACATGAAGCAATGTGCAGGAAACATCTAAGGAAAAGGGGAAAGCATCAATGCTCGGAGAACAGAGAAGAGATCCCTTCAGAAACGGATGCCGCATGCGATAGGACCACAGATTCCAGAGTATCACTCAACAGATGCTGATGTCAATAGGCCATCTAAAGCTCAGGGTCAAAGGCGCACAAAAGCAGCATGTTTACAAAAAACCCTGAAGCTTACGCACCAGAAAAGCTCGGAACAAAGAACGGAGGCAGTTTTCGATGCGGAAAATTATTTAGAGAGTAAAGTCCCTAACTTGTTCAGTCATTCACAAGACCGGAAATCGAAATAGCAAAAGCAGAATCAGTTTGAAAGAAATATGAGTCATTACCAAGTATACACACAGTGAATACACCCAGCCAGAGGAAGATTCTCGAAAATATCTTCTAGTTTACCAGAAAGTGGTGCTAACGCTTGTTATTTCTATTTTCATAGCTCAAACGAAAGCGGAAGGCAACCAACCGACTCTTCCCAGGCGAATGTTGCATGCTTGCAACACTAAAGAGAAAATATAGAAATGGTTCAGAATAAGATTCAATTTTTAGAAATAGTTTTGCTTTATCAGAAGGGCGGTCATTCAAAAATCGTATCCTAAATTTGTGTAATTAAGTTAATTAGCTAGCAGTATTTAAACCCTTCTCAAGCATTTAGAGAAGGGTCCAGAAATTTGTCAAAAACTTGTCCTCGGAACATGCACTTCTGCACCCTCAGAGGAGGTTTTGATGAATGGATTGATCGAGATTTATTAATGTTTGCATTTGATGTCTGCTACTGATGTTGCACTTTTGTACACTTAGTAGATGTTAGAACAAGTAGAGATAAATTGTTTTTGCTTGAAATTTATGAGTAGGATTAGTCATAAATGGTACTTTAATCTCTTGGCCATTTCTGCTTATATTCTTAAAGTGATTTACAGTTTTCAGTTGTTTATATGTTATTGCATGAATGTATGAGTTACCATTTGGCACTTATGTACGGTGGAGTCATTTATTTGTGTCTGATATATGAATAACTTATTATGCGATATGCTGTTCACAACTGTTTTGCGTAACTTCTTATGCAAAGTGGTTTATCTTAATTGATTTCTTTTCTTATAATAGTTGAATGATCTTTATTACCAGTTATTGTTTGAAATCTCTATAGATCGCATAATAGAAGATATACACCCCGGGTTAGCGTAGATTAGATGTGTTGTTCCTCATTAGATTACAATAGAATAGAGTTAGTTTAAGATTCTGATTTAAATTAGCTTTAAGTACTCTTAGATCAGCTTCATCCAACTCTACACACACACACACACACCCTTAGATTGGGAAACTGGTTTCATTATCCCCAGTTGGACCCGCTATACCAAACGGATAAGGAGCTGCCAACCAAGGTCCGGACTGGGTGGGTATCCCCCTTGTTGTCGACCCGATTTTCGGGGCTTCAAAACTACTGAGTAAAATAATCTTTCGATGTTTGGATTACCAGTGTTTCTTTGATGAGTGAGGAAATATTGCTCCAATAACATCCAGGTCCAACTATTGAAATGGTTCCTTAACTGCTATTGGTAGCAGTGGGGAAGTTGACCTTTGATCATGACCAATGCATCTCTAACAAGCTTGGCACTTGCAGACATAGGTGTGAGCATCTTTGAATAGAGTTGACCAATAATAACCAACCCTCATAACTTTACGTGTTGTAATGTAACCCACATAATGGCCACCTATCAATCTATCATTCAAGTCTCGAAGTACCTTCTTTGTGTCCTGGGGTACAAGGCACCTTAGGAGGATACCATTGTGGTGCTTCCTAAAAAGAACTCCATGAACTAATTGATAAGATAGAGATTTTAAATGGATTTCCCTCTTATTTTTATTCGATAAGTGTGTGGGAAAGTTTCCATGCTCTAGAAATTGTCAAAAATCTTAATACCATGGTGATGTAGACGTGAAATAAGGAACATGTTCAATATTGTACATTCCCCTCTCCTACTCCCAACCTGAAAGATCTTGCTCTGGAGCATCTATTTCTTTAACTACTAGGTTACAGAGGCCATGAACCTTCATGCTATGAACTGGTCTGAATTCCAGATCATATTCTTGTAAATAGGTCATCCAGTTAGCCCTCTTCTCACCCAATTCTTGCTACATGAGCAATGTTCTTACTGATGGATGAGGTACAAAAATGATCATCTCAGCTTTTAATAAATAGGGCCTGAAATAATTAACTTACTTTTATACATCATATGCTTGTTTTCAATGGCAGGGTAATTTAATTATGGCCCTTGTAGACCAATGCTCATAAAATAGATAGGCTTCTCATTTCCTTCAATATCCTTTTGAGTTAACACAATTGTAATTGATGAATTTGAAGCAAAGGTATAGAGCAGGAAATATTTGCCATAATATGGAAAGAATAACATGGGTGCAGCAATAATAGTTTGCCTAATTTTAGCAAAAGCATCCTTCTCCTGTTTCTCCCATTTGTGTTTACATCTTTCTTTACCATCTCCTGTATAGGCTTGAATATCTGGGCATAATCAAAGATAAATTTCCTCATGAAATTAATATTTCCCAAGAAAGAATACATAACCACCTTGTTAGTAGGAATGATATTTGTGTAATTTCTTTAACCCTCTTAGGGTCAATATTAATTCCATTTTTTGCAACAATGTTCCCTAAGAGAATCCCTTTGGGAACACCAAATATTCTCTTCTTGGGATTAAGATAAATCCTTTACTTTCGACACTATTTGAATATCTATTTCAAATGACGTACATGATCTGATATTGTTTTGGAAAACATAGTAAAATAATCCAAATAAACAATAACACTCTGACCTATAAGGCCAGGGAAGGCGATGTCCATCGCTCTTTGGAAAGTTGCACCGACATTGATAAGCCCAAATGGAAGCCTCTTGAAGGAAAATGTTCCCCATTTGGTCCTGAAGGCAGTCTTCAATCTATCTGATTCTGCTACTAGCACTTTATTATAACCAGATAAACCATCTAATAGTGAAAACATCTCAAACCCTCATACTGTCTAAAGGATCTTTTCATGGATGGCACTAGGTAATTATCTTTATCAGAAGCCAAGTTAAGGTTTTAGAAATAAACACATACACATATTTCACCAGACTTCTTTCTAACTAGGACCAAGTTAGAAACTCAAGTGGAATGTATGACTTTAAATATTATTTGAGCATCCAATAGCTTCCTCAATTCCTTTTGCATGAGGGATTCCAGTGTTGGATGATTTTTTTCCTAATTTTTGCTGGAAAGGATTTGACCCTTATTTTATAATAATAATGTGTTGGATAATACGAGTGTCATATGTCTTTAAATCATCGTATGTCCATGAAAATACATCACAATACTATTTGAATAAGTGGATATATTCTTGTTGCTCCTATGGAGAACAACATGTACCGAGGCTTTCATACTTTATATCTTCTTGTGTTCCCATATTGACTTGTTTAGATGTAACTTTGAGCTATGAGTATTCATGTTGATTGGTCCTCTAAAATGGATCTGTAGGTCATATAACTTCTCCAATGACACCACACCCTTATGCATAGTGTTTTTACGTCCCGTAGAGCCCGATCATGCTCATCCTCATCTATGGGATAATTTTTGAATGCATCCACATTAGCCATAAAGTGTAGTATATGTTGGTCGTCATTGAAAACACACAAATTAGTGATGTTATCTAGCATAGATGGTTTATATATAATTTCAATAGAAAAACCATTTTTTAATGGCGACATCCTAGCGACTGCAATTGCTAATGCATCTGCTACAACATTTCTAACTATAGGAATATTCATAATATTGAAAGCTTTGAAATGATTAATTAAACTCCATACCTCCTACTGGTAGTTTTTTGGATTCAATGAAACACACTGTATAGTATCTCGTACTTGACGAGTAACCACCTCTAAATCACCAATTACCTTAAGAATCTCTACCTTCATGTCAATATATTTCTTTAATCCAAGTACGAGTGCTTCATATTCAGTAATATTAGGAGTGCACTCAAACTCCGCACAACATGAAAGGATATGATTCTTGTTGCATGGGTTTGTAAGCACACAACCAGCTCCAAAGTTGTTCTGCATCTTTGAACCATCAAAATATAGTCCAAATATTATGAGCTACTAAGCTACTTCCTATACTACTATTAATATTATTATGTATATCTATATTACATGATTCATTTGCACCCAATCGAGAATAAAGAAGGAAATCCAACCGTGTATTTGGTGGAACAGGTGATGGTTGTGCTTGATAACATCCAAGGTCAGTTTTAAGGAAACAATTCCCAAAAATGAGATCGAAAATAGCAACAGGCTCGTTGTGGCCCTTAAGTGGTGTCACAATGTTTTCCATATATGGATCACTTTCCACTAGAATCTCGTTATTATTGCCCCTGTATGGATGCCATAATTGTGATGAGTATGTCACAAATACCCTTGTAATTTTCTAGACCAATCCTTGCTAAGGAGTACATCATAGGCTTATGGGATGTCCACAATTACAATATTTATATATTGATGAACTCAATCATCTTTTGATAATATAATAAGCACATTTTTGAGTTCACCAACAACTTGGATGAGAGATCTTTCCGGTTGAATAATTTGTGCATTTCTTTTGTCCCATTGAACATTTATTTTCTTTGCACCAGATAATGGCATTACATTTACAGATGTACCAGAATCTATTAAAAAATTATGGATATTATAATTGAAAATTCCAAAATTAAATAAAAACATAGGGTAAAGAGTGTTATCTTCTAATATTACAACATTAACTATAGATTTGAGGGGACAAGATGAATTACAAGGTACCTTTTGAGAGGGAGAAGATTTATCACATGGTGAAGATTGTGAAAAGGCTTGGACAATTAATTCACGTTGGATTGCGATCCTCGCGAGCTCATAGATGGAAATATTGGCGCATGGTATCTTCAAATATTCATTAATGTTATAATCAATTGTTTCACCTCTATTAGGATGTGTTGAAGTATATGGAGGAGTGGCTTTATTTGACAGTTCTGGAGTAGTGGAGTTGCTTTTGTTGTTGGAGGAAGTGTTTTGTGAATTAGTTTCATTTCTAGACTTACTCTGTGAATTCTAAGTAGGATTGACTAGTGGTGATATCCTTCTTAAAAACCATTCCTTCAATCTCTATCTCATCAACTCCTGATTAGAAATTGGCCCTTTACTTATCAAACTATATCGACCATTTTGCTTCAGAGGAGGGGCTTCACTTTTCAGTGGTTCTTTAACATTCTTCTTGTTAGTGTTATAGATACAATCAAACTCATTCATTTCATATCTAATACCCTTGCTTTCTTCAACTTTTGTAGGTTTGTTTGTTTCTTCCACCAGTTCTGCTTGCTCATCTTCTAATAGGGAATCCACAATGTGTGCATCCAAAGCATTCATGTTGTGGTTCCAACATGGGCATGTCTTTTTTGAATGATATTCCTTATGGAAATAACAATAGTTGTCCATGCTGATATTCTCTATATTCAGCAGAAAATTGGGACTATGGGTAGACTTGGCAAGATGATTGTTGTTGTCATTATTATTCCTTCAAAAAAGGAAGGACATGCGAGGCTCGCTGCTCATAGAAATCTTGTTTGACGTTTTCTTTAGTTTTGAAATTTTTTTGGTAAGTGTTTTCACCATCTTGGTCAAGCTTTCAATATCTGATGATTCATTTTCCTTAGCCTTACTAGAAGAAGGTTGATACTTCCTACTAGTCTCTTTAGAGTCCTTTGACTCATCATCATCGATAATAACTCCAATAACATGCAATTCCTTCTTGACGATGATCACTTGTTGGCTTATATGGGCCTAACCCAGGTTCGGAAGAGTTATTTAGCCAAACAAATCCCGCACCTACCGGCCCTTTCGAAAACAACCCGCGGAGCGCAGGCTGAGGTCTCACCCGAGGTAGTAGGGGAGGGTGTTGGAACCAGGTTTCTGCACTATTGGGATGTCTTGATGCAGTCTAGAGGGTTCACGCACCACTCTGCTCCGCGTAGATCTAGACCCAGGAAAATCCTTAATACTTATTAGTGTGTTGTTTATATGTTAGATCTACTTTTTATGGTCTTTAAGCAAATATTTAACAGAAATAACTAGTTCGTGCACCCAGGAAAGATACAGATTCACATAGAATCATAACATAAGTATTTACACATAGATCAAACAGTTATATCAACCATAAATTAGCCAGATCCGCAATAATTCAGATTTAACATAGAATTTCAGAATCAACTTATCTTTTATTTACTTTCTTCACCAATACATCTAGATCCACCCTATGCACTCAGCTACAGGGGTCCGTGCACACAGCCGCAGACTCTACTAGGCCTCTGCGCACACAGCTATAGAGCCTTTAACTATCTACCAACCCTCTTGACTCAGACTTACAAATGCTTCCAAACTTCGTTCCTCAACAACCCATTACATTCCAGAGCCCAAAGTTACATACGAAAGACTAACTTCTATCTATAGAGCCTTGCTCTATCTATACAGTCCCATGGTTTGCGGACCATGGGCAGGCCGACTTACTTCCTATTATTTTACATTATTTTTGGGCGGACAACCCTTTTGACTCGATCTATTACATTTCACGATCTGCATTTTTTGGAATTTTTATAAGATTTTCATCCTACTTTATAGGTTCTAAGCCCCCACAACTATTACGCAGGACATCCGCTACCCAACAAGCCCCCAACACAATCATCATGACTCATCTTGAGTCAGTCGTCGGTGCAATGAGATGCACTGCCTAGGCTTCGTGGTTCACCTCCCCGTGAGTGGTGTCCTTCATTCTGCTGCTCCTTCTTCGTATCCTACAACGCTTCTTCCAGTTCTTGCTTCATGGTTTCTACGAAGTCTCGCAACTGATAATGCTCATTCTACTTTTCTCGGTTAACATAGAACACCCCCTCATAGGATTTTATCTTTAGCTGGGGTACCGCATACGGGACGACCTCGTACTAATGTAGCCAATTTATAAGTTTGTATCTTCTCTTCGTACTTTCTGTTGCAGCTTGTGTTGCAATTTTGCAAGACCATTGTTGTTGTCCGTGAGATCCCAATCTTCAAGATACACCAGGGACGACTTGTTAACTACAAGTCCTCCAATTGGCTTCGTATTCACAACATTTCATTTATCCTTTATGGTTCACCGACCAGCCCATGGGTAAGGTGGTGGCATCTAGACTAGTTCTACTTCATGTCTATAAAATTTTGGCACAACCCCTCCCATCAACATTGAACTCTGCGTGGTGCCTGCAACTGTCCACATCAGATTCTTCAGAAAACTCGACATCTTTGGCCATATCACAACATTTGGCCTCACTCCTTGAGTGCAGATAATAAAGAGTTCCATAGCTGCAAGAAAGCAAAATAGCTTAAGGTTCTCAAAAGCACAGCTTGTTCAATGAAGGCCTCCCTGTGATTTATAAGTGTTTCGAAATTCAAATTCGGTTGCTCCCACATTTTCTGGTGTCCTCCTATTGAGCCTATGGCAGATCGTTCTAGATCCGTTTTGTACCTTGTCTCTTAATTGCCTGTCGCCCACTCCCTTTTTCCATAACTCAGACATCTTGTCACGAATAGTGATAGCAACGATCACCTCTCTGCTTGACAACACTGTAGCACATCCCTTCCCACGTAACTGCGACCCTTGTGACAAATCATATCCACGTGCACCTCGGTGGTTGCGTAGCTTCCACCCAGACTACTTTATTGTCCCACACTCTCTTTCAACTAGCTGGAGTGGTGAGACTTTCCTTCAGTCAGTTAGTGAGGCAGTTGACCCACCCATGTAGAGCTTCAGGCGACTGCCATTTACTCTTCCGGGGAAGGGGTCTCCATTGAGCTTAGCAAGCTGGACCGCGCCTCCATCTGTAACTTCTTTGACTACATAGGGACCCAATCAATGCATTTGGAGCTTTCCAGGGAATTTCTCAAACTTGTTGTCATATAGTAATACGAGATCATTCTCCTTGAAAGTGTGTATATTGATATGGTGATCATGCCACGCTTTTTCTTTCTTTTTGTACTTGCTGAAGGAATCTAGCCAAAAATCATTCCTCCTCAAGTTCCTCTAGTTGTGTGAGCCATTCCTCCAAAGCCCCGCAGTCGGCCATGCCTATTATTTCCGTGATTCACAAACTGGGTATAATATATTCCATGGGCATAATGGCTTCCTTACCATAGACTAACCAGAAAGGTGGCTGGCCTGTCAAATTCTTGCATGTGGTTCGTTAAGCCCATAGCACAACATGGATGCATAAGTCCTAATCGTTTCATTGCGCATTACAGACCTTAGTCAACACAGTCTCCAAAATTTTTTTGAATGCTTCGACGGTCCCATTTGCATGCAGATGGTATGGCGTACTCTGTTGATGATATATCTAGAATTCCTTAGTGACTGCACTGATAGTTTCATTCAGAAAGTGTGTTCCTTGATCGCTCATTAGAATTTTGGAAGATCCAAACCGTGTCAACACGTTTTCAAACAAAAATTTCACCATTGTAGTAGCCATGCAATCCTTAACCGGCTGTGCTTCTACCCACCAGGTCAAATATTCTGTCACGGTGATGATATAACATGCACCCATCTTCCCTTGAGGTGTAATAGGTCCCACAAAGTTGATTTCCCACTTTTCGAATGGTTGTAGCATCATCTATGGATTGAGCGACATCTCATCCCTTCGTAATGGTTTCCCAATACGTTGACACACGTCGCAAGCCCAACAGTATGCTTTTGAGTCTTGATGTAGAGTTGGCCACCATAGTCCTACCTGAATAATATTTTGTGCAGTGGCGCGACTGGCATAATGTGCTCCAGCAACCCCTCCATGTGCTTCGGCCAGAATCTGTCCTCACTCAAATTCAGGTACATATCTACGTAATATTTCATCATTTCCCATCTTGTAAAGGTGTCCTGCAATAATAGTAAAGTCTACTGCGTGTATCACCAATTCTTTCTTCTGCTAAACAGAATGTCCTTGTGGCACCATTCTTGTGGTTAAGATGTGGATTATGTCCTCCAAATGGCCATCCGTGACACACATTGCATATAGTTGTGCATCTAGTAGTCCTTCCTCCAAGTTTATGGGCTCTTCGTTGTTCTCAATTCGAGATAGGTGGTCTTGGCCTGTGTTCAGACGTCTTGGCTTTAGGACAAATTTGAAGTCATATTCTTGAAATAATAACAACCATCGCCAAATGCGCCCCCCAACATAGGCTTATTCACTAGGTATTTTAGCACTGAGTGTTCAGTATACATCTTAAAGTGTCCTCCAAGCAGATATGGCGGTATTTCTAGAGCGCGTATACCATTGCCAATCCTTCTCGCTCAGTAATGGAGTAGTTCTTCTCAGATTTTGATAGTCGTCGACTGGCGAATGCAATTGGATGATCAATTCCCTCTGCTCCTTCTTGAGTGAGTACTGCACCCAATGCGATACAGGACACATCAATGTGTACATGAAATTCGATGTCCCATTTCGAAAAGACCAATATAGGGGCTGATGCCATCTTTTCCTTAAGCATTTCTAGGCTTCTGTTGCATTCCTCATTCCAACAATAAGTAGCATCCTTCTTCAGCAACTGTTCCATTAGTTTCGTGAACCGCGTGTAGCTTTTTATGAACTTCTAATAGTAACCAATGCATCCCAGTGTGGCACGCAGTTGTTTGACACTTCACGGTGCTTGCAGATTGAGTATGATAGCGATCTTTGTCAGATCCACCATCAGACCTTGCTTACAAACCACTTGGCCAAGCAAGTTCCTAAAGGGGACGAGGAAAGTGCACTTCTTCAGATTGAGCACAATCTGGTGCCATCGGCAAGTATCTAGCATTAATCGTAAGCTTGCGGTATGTTTCTTGACTAGCCCAAAGATGGTCCAATCATCAAGATATACCTCTAAGAACTTGTTTATAAATTCCTTGAATGCAACTACCATAATGTGGGAGAATATCACCGACGTGTTCTTTAGTCCAAAGGGCATCACCATATACTATAAACATCCCCATTCGGTGGCGAAAGTAGTCTTGCTTCTGTCCTCTGGCGCGATCTTGATCTGGTGGTAACCCAAGAATCCATCTATGAAGGAGTAGGCTTCCTGTCCTCCCACATTCTCCAGTACCTCGTTTATAAATGGCATCAGAAAGGGATCATTGACACATGCATCATTGAGCTTTCTGAGATTGACGCAGATGCAAATTTCACCCTTTTGTTTCTTCTCCTGCACAACCATAGGACTTACCCAATCGAAATCTTCTAATGGTTCAATTATTCCTGCTATAAGCATCTTATCCAACTCTTCGTGGACCTTCACTTTGTATTTTGGATTCAACCAGTAAGGTTGTTGCTTAACCGGCTTCACATCTGGCTTCAGGGTTATCTTCATCATTCCCAGGTCACTGAAGATTCCTTTTAACTCCGTGATTTTTGTAGGGAATAAGTCTTGATATTCTTGAAGCAACTTGACCACCTTTTCCACTGTGGCATCTTCCCAATAATATCCAGCATTTCATACTTCGGCTCTTCCTCTGTTCCAATGTTTACTTGTTTTGTTTTCAGTGGCGCAGTGATGTCTGGATCCTCGATTGCTGGTCCATGCACCTCGTGACTCCCCTCTATTTCTGGAATATTGATGTTTCTAGGGTTGTCCTCATCATCTTCTACTTGCACATTGTAACATTCTGGGGCCTGGCTCAACTATTGTAACCAGTCTGGATACACGATTTCTTCTGGTTCCGATGGTATTTTGAAGATAGTGCCCTTTACCACCTGTAATGCGTCGTCCACTGTATCCATCCATTGATCCTCAAAGAGGAAAGTTGACAGGAACTCTTCACGCAAGATATCCTATTCACCTGTGCCATGTTGAAGCTCTGTTTCAGTATACCAATTCCTTGGGATGATGTCCAGGGTATGATAAAATAAGTGTACCAATTCCTGTTGAGGCTCTTCTCCATAAGGTTGGACCCATCTAGTTAGGTGGATGCGTAGATCATCACGTCCATCGTATTTCTCCATTATGCATAGTTTTGGTTTCCCAAATCATATCTGCATCATGATCCTACACTCGCACCAATTTTCGAAGGTTCCTTCATGTGTGCCCCACTAACGTGCAGGCGTATCACGCAATGCCCATTTCAATGCATCAAATCGTTGGTGTGACCGTACCTTGCTTTCAAATTTGATCAAGAATTCATCTACTACTGTTATCCCATCATACATTGGTAGTTGTTGGGTCCCTATAATACTAGTGATTACCCCATTACTATTGTAGTTATACCCCTTATTAATATTGTTTTGCCCCTATTGACCCCATATTGTTATTACTATGCCCCATAGAATCCCTCTATTGTTATTTTTGTGGCTTTATATTATTATTGTTAGGTCGGCTAGATTATATTGTGACTCCTTAGACTCCTATATATAGAAAGGAGGTTTTGTCATTTGATCATCCAAGAATTGTTCATTTATGTAAGTAAAGAGGTTCCCCCTCGAAGGCTGATTCAAGGCGTTGATCTATCTTTTCTATCTTTTCTTGAGCTGGTTTCATAACATTTGGTATCAAAGCTTTGGATTCTAGGGTTTCGCTGCTCCAAACAGGTCATTGTGGCATGTTCACTATAACTTTGCTTCTGTGATGTTTCAGACGTTGCAAAAAAACCCATTTGAGAAGAAATCACTCTGAATCTTGGATCCAAATTTCAGAGCTTTTAGCGCTATATTTTCGGAGATATGATCTGAGGAAGTTGGTCTTTGTGTAGACTCCTGAATTACATTCGAAACAGGTGACTTGGGGAAAATCGTCATAACTTTCTCTCTGGGGATCGGATTGAAATTTCGTAAGAAGGTACAGAAAGAGGACGGACTATAGTTTCGTGTATGCATTTTGCAGATCCAAAAGTCAAAACAGTGACTCGTGGCACGTCGTACAAGTTCACTCTATTGAACTAGTCTATAATCAAGTCACTGTGGGAGATTTCACATAACTCTTCCTTGGAGAATCCAATTTGGGTCAGACTTGTGGCATTGGAAGGAGGACACAAAGGGCTACTACAGGTCAGAAATTCAGAACTAGAGGATCGGAAAGTATAGAGATACATGAGAGGCAATATTGAGCTCCTACAAAGTGAAAAAAGGTGTGTAGATTTTCTTAAATTTTTGCTTAAGCTTGGTTTGAAAATTTATTTTGAAGGAATTCAAAGGGCATAGTAGAGCATTATTATCGGTAACTGATGCTTCAAGGAAAGAAAATGAAAGCACCTAGTAAGGAACCTGAAAGCCCTAGCATGACTCATGAAGAAGAGGAAGAAATGCAACATGATATATCAAAATTACAAGACCAAGTGCAACAACTGCCCCTTACACAAAAAGGAACAGAATCTAAGATGGATGGTTTAAAGAAAGATGTAGAAGCTAAGATGGATGGTTTAAAGAAAGGCATAGAAGCTAATATGGACTGTTTAAAGAAAGGCGTAGAAGCTAAGATGATTGACGTGGAAGCTAAGATGGATGATTTGAAGATAGATTTGAAGACAGACATGGAAAAATTGAAGATAAATATGAATAAGTTGCTACAGGAAAAGGGCACTAAGGGTGAAAGGGTACTAAAGGAAACTCATGATGAGAATAAAAGAAATTTTAATCATGATTCCATAGACGCTAATGTTGGATCAAAGACTCACCATGTTCCAAAAATCGTTATGAGGAAGTTTGATGGCAAGGATCCTGCCACATGGATATTACAGATGGAGCAATTCTTCGATCTCAATAATGTGCAAAACACACAAAAGGTACGTATGGAAA